>BGPR01000620.1:298643-314842 GCA_013235015.1 Araneus ventricosus
AAAACCAATGAAAGAATTAAGATGAATTTAATAAACAACATTCATCCCTATATTTATGAAAGAAGCGTACGAAATACATTGAGATGGAATTCTGTTTGAGATGCAGATTTCAAAAGCGAAAAAAACCAAAAAACAAACAAAAGACTTAAAATGAGTTTTATAATCAAAATTCATTCCTATACTTAAGAAAGAAGCGTACGAAATACCTTGAGGTGGATAAAGAATTTATTAAATGCTAATATCAATTAAAATCGCGTGCTTATTTATTTTTTT
Source organism: Araneus ventricosus (assembly GCA_013235015.1). NCBI lineage: Eukaryota > Metazoa > Arthropoda > Arachnida > Araneae > Araneidae > Araneus > Araneus ventricosus. Next base: position 298,917 of record BGPR01000620.1, read on the forward strand.
CTTTCAAATTAAAAACGGGAGGAAAAAATCAACTCGCCATGTGTGCGATCAATCGCTGTGAATCAAGCTAGTCCTGCCATCTATCGGTCAACAAATAGTTAGACATTCTTTTGCGGAATAAACGTGGAAAATAGAATAGTTTAATTTTTCTCTCAGACTCTATCTCTACTAATAATAAAGAAGAATGTGTCTGGGTGTTGGCGCTCTACAGGGCAGATAGCTGGACTTAGATCTACGAAATTTGGCACAGACATATTTTGGAGGGTGGGAATGTGCACATCGAAGCCCTTTTTTTTGAAATTTTGATTAGAATTTTAATTAATTAAAAATAAGCAAAATTTCGGCGTTTTTCCTCAATAACTTTCGAACATATTACATCACAAAAATCATATTCACACCGTCCGAAAGCGCGATTTTTCAATGATATCAATTAAGTTGTCGCAAAACTTTTTCTTTAATTTTAATAACCTTTTAAAAATATTTTTTTGGCCTAATTTACAACATTACTCTTCATTGTTGCAACGCAATTCAAACCGTTTTCATTGTTTGAATAAATATTTATTTGCACGCTTCTTATTCATTGTTGAAAGCTAAGGTAATATCTTAAAGTTTAATGATATGTTTTAATCAGCATAATTTCATACAGCTAATATGTTGCTAGACGTAAAATGTGCCGCGACATTTTAAAGTTAAATTCAAATGCATATTTCGCAAGAGGAATAAGAGAGTGAAGTTGATGCCGACGATGGGCAATTGTATGCTACATGACACAGTTACTCGACTCCGTTAGGGACGTTCATGCAGGCAACGAACAGAATAGCTGCAAGGCTATTTATGTGTTAACTATCTATCAAAATTTTAAATTTTAAATTACTTTGTTAAGCGAACAATGAATATTAATTTATACATAAGAGATTCAGTTGAAATTATATTTCCGGCGAACAAACTGGTCGCCGAAGACGGCTAGTACTAAAATATTCGGAAGCTCCGGAATTGAAATGGTCTAAAATCGCCAAAAACAGTGATATTCAAAGCTCCATTACTCGGTCAGTTTTAGTCGCAGAAAAGTGAGACTTTTTTTTATTTAAAATGCTAGTGTGTTGGGAATATTTTGCTAAATATGACTGATAGGACAGGGGGACTGTATAAATATTTAGAGTTCGTCATTTTTTACTTTCTCGTATACGAAGTATACAAAGAGAAAGTATTGCAATCGTCAAAAAATTCGAACTCGATATTTTGACGAATCTCCACGTTTTAGACCTCCCTTAGTCCGAAAAACACAATTTTGGAATTATGTCTGTCTGTGAATACGGTAACTCAAAAGCTATTAAAGATACAGGGATGAAATTCGGTATGTGGTCTTTACACATAATTTGTAGGTCTTTTTCAAATTTTGGACAAAATCCGTCCACGGGGAATATGTCGGTCTGTATGTCCGTGTTAATGTGAACGCGATATCTCGGAAACTTAAATAGCTAGGTGGATAAAATTTAGTACACATTTTTATCATCAAGAATGTAGGTTTGCATCAAATTTTGGACCAAATCCGTCAAAGGGTGACTGTCTGTCTGTATAATAGCATACTTTTGAACCCAATAACTTCTTAAAAAATTACTTCGATAAATGAAATTTGGTATGTGGCCTTCTTACCTTAATGGTAGATTTGAGTCCAATGTTTGTGTCAATCGGTTAAAAAATGGCGTTCAAATTTCGATTTTCGTTTTCTTTATCTACACCCAGCCCTAATGGTAATCACGCAGGGTTCTAATTCCACTTCCGCGTTGGACGACCTTCGGAAATCGTGGTACGACGTTTCGCTTATTTTTTTTCTCCACTGCATCAGGGGTTCTTGTTCGTTCTACTGCCTTTTAGCTTATTTTTTTTTCTCTACATGTGTTAGGAGTATACGAGAAAGTTTAGGGGAGACCACTCCCGCTGGTTCAGGAATAATTTTATGTACTCAAAGCAGTATACACAATTCTTACAGCTTTTATCCAACTGGATAAAAGCTGTAATTGGTATCTCTAACGATTTAGAAATTAGCTATTGGGTCTCGTTTAGAGAGGATACCCTGTATTTTTAAACAGTTAAGCCATGCAAAATTATAACGAGCAACAAAATGGTGGAGAAAAAAGTCCAAATTTTAAAATAATATATCGTTTCTTATCACACCATTTTCAACCAAGAAAATTGGAGTATTGCAGAGGCTGAGTTTTATAGACTGTTCTTTTTTATCAAATTAATCAAGCATGTTAGATGCACTGCTTTGATGTAAGATTGCGTTGTTTTCCTACAGTAATTTACAAAAATAGTTGCGCAAGAGACTCTGCAATGCATACTTTCTTTGCTTTTAAAACTTTCTTTTTAAATAATAAATCTTAATTTAGAGGTACTTTTCTTTTTAAATATTAATTCTTAATTTAGAGGTACTTTTATTTTTAGATAATAAATCTTAATTTAGAGGTACTTTTATTTTTAGATAATAAATCTTAATTTAGAGGTACTTTTCTTTTTAGATAATAAATCTTAATTTAGAGGTACTTTTATTTTTAGATAATAAATCTTAATTTAGAGGTACTTTTCTTTTTAGATAATACATCTTAATTTAGAGGTACTTTTATTTTTAGATAATAAATCTTAATTTAGAGGTACTTTTCTTTTTAGACAATAAATCTTAATTTAGAGGTACTTTTCTTTTTAAATAATAAATCGTAATTTAGAGGTACTTTTCTTTTTAAATAATAAATCTTAATTTAGAGGTACTTTTATTTTTAGATAATAAATCTTCAAACCTTGCCTATTTTTACAGTCGTACTTGAAACCCTTAAGTTATATTTTTACTTGAAATATTCGAAATTAATTTAACAAAAAAGTAATAGAAGTTTTATTTTTTTAATATTTTGATAGTGGGCACAAATATTTATCCAAGAAACAAATGCAGCTTCGCTTGTAGAATAAAATAAATACTAAAGCCCCATTTAAGATACGATTTTTTCTCTCTAAATTCTGAGTAATGTCAGCAAACCAATCATAAAACATTTATTTTTGCTTATTAGAGAATAAAAATACTCACATTAATTGTTCGAATTCTTGATATTTTCTTGCGCTTTAAAGAGTCACATGTGTGAATAAAAAAGCAGAGAGGATTGAAATCATTCAGTGAATGATTCCAAACTCCGAGCTTCCTTCCTCGTACACTTTTCTAATTAGTTTAGTACAGTAAAACTTCTCTAATAGGCAATCTCTGCATAGCGGTCAACCCTCTCAACGGCCACTTTTGTTCGACACGGATTTTTTGGTCCATAGACCTAATGTTAAAATAATCCCTAGGAGCGGTGGGTTAGCCCGTTCAGTGGGAAAAAAACTTACAAGCAAAAATGTGCCTCTCAGGGGCAGGTTACTACGTAGATGACTATGACAAAGAAGCTGCTGATGTGGGTTGCGACCATCAGCAAATAAAACTTTCATCTCAACAGACTTTAGAAAAATTAGATGATAATATTGCCCATTCCTGAATAATTACCGACGGAATGATTAGGAATTTATTTTTCCTATTAAAAAAACGACACTGAAAAAAAATTATCTTCGAAAAAGCTAAAGGATCCAAGCCAAAACAAACTGTACTTTTCTTCAATATATATATATATATATATATATATATTTCGAATAAAGTACTTTTTTCTTTAGATGATTCTAAAAGAGCTTCGCTTTAGTAGAAATAAATAATTAGGGCCTGTCTAAATAGTTATATTTTGTTCTTCCAAACGTTAAACTCCTTTAGAGCGGCGAGTTTTCCTTGGAATAGAGATTGGTTGCTGCAGAGAAGTTTCACTGCATATCTATGCCAAAACAATGAATAGTAAGAGTTAAAATTGAATAATCTATTGAATCTTTCCATTTAAAAAAAACAAAAACCAAAGCTTAAGCGATTGACCAAAAAAAAAAAGAAGAAAAGAAGAACGAGAGAAAGAAAATTAATTAATAAATAAATAAAAGAACCGAAAGAAAAATGAGATATAAATCTTTTTTTTAGTCGCAAAAATAAGAGCAAATAAGTAAATTTAAGAAGGTTTGCCTGAAAACAGAAGCTCATTTTGACAATCTTTCTAACCTTTGGGTTATTTCGGCTAAGTGAGCTTAACCAGCTGCGCGAATTTTTAAACTAGGCCAAACAATACTTTCGTTTGAAAGTTCAAAAAATAAAATTACGCACTATAAATCAAAATGAAAACAGGAAGAATAATCAAATATATCTTGTTAAAGTTTCAAAAATAAAGGATATTATTTTTAAAAAATTGGTCGAAAAGCAAAAATTGGGATTATGCCCATTTTTCCACCCACTACCTCTTCTTCTATTGCCGTTGGCTAAATGGAGCCGGCCTACGGCTAGTTTTTCAAACTATTCTCAGACGATATTAATCTTTCAGAAGCAAATCCTTAAATAAAAAAAAAGAAAATCGCTTTAACTTCTTTTCTTTTTAACGTGAGACTACGTTCCTCCCATTGGGGTCTCAGGAAGGAATTTGATTCACACGCCAGAACACCACAAAAAAAAAAAAACGTTTTATGGGAGATCCTCTAAATCTCGGTAACTACATATGTTAAAAAGATAACTAATGTCTTATTTTAGAGATAAAGGGTAGCAACAGAAGTTACAAAAAATAATTGAAAATCGGAATTGTAGTTCAGCGAATATTGAGTCGCAAAGTTGGGCAAAAATACGCATGAATTGGTGACGCGATCCTCTATATCTCGGTAACTACATATGTTAAAAAGATAACTAATGTCTTATTTTAGAGATAAAGGGTAGCAACAGAAGTTACAAATAAATTGGAAATCGGAATTGTAGTTCAGCCACAAGTTGGGCAAAAATACGCTCTTAACGAATTTGGGAGGAAATCGATGGAAATTGTACGAAACACTTTGTAACACATTTTACAGAGAATGAATTTGGAGATGTCTGTAATGTTTGCGATAGACTGCGGTTTCTCAAAGATGTAACAATTTCTTTTTCACATTTTCATTGAATTTTAAAAGTTTAGTACTACTATGTTGAATTTTAACATTTGATTGGCGCAGTTTAGCCAAAAATGGCTCTTGCACCATTAAACCTCAACCAACCAACCAACCTCAAAGATGTAACACCGGCGAGTAAAAATAAGAAGTTTCTTTCTGTGTCGAGAGAGACAAAAGAGTAACTTCGAGAAGCAAGAGTATCGCGAGTAACTTCGAGAAATAAAAGAGTATCGCGAGTATCAAAGAGAATCCGAGAAGCTTCGAGAAACAAAAGAGTCACGCGAGTAAAGTAGTCCTACGCCTTTAACATCAGCGGCTGTTTGAAAAAAAGACAGCCTCCCGTCATTTTTTTTTGTTTCGACTTCATTTAACGTTAACTTATTTCATATTCTGCAAATTGCTCCTTTTCGTAAGAAGAAAATAAATAAATAAATAAAAGTTTTGTGCAGTATTTATGTTTACCGCGCCAAATACATATGACGATAAGCCACCTAAATCACATTCGCTGCTGGGAAAAGGTCCCATTACCCCCACCGGCCCAAAAGGAAACCATAGCTCTCTATTAAATATTGATCGAAAGAAATGGCGTCACGCAGCGCAAAGAATAGGTAGAGTTTTACCTCAGGGGGTGATTCAAGGCTTGTGTCGTAAATTTGGAGGTACGTGCGATAGGCCGTAACAAGGCCTTACTGTAATTTTGGATCTGATGGTTAATCACCACGTACGTGATTGTTACAGAAATTCTATCTCGGAATCGAGATATGAGAAACCCATGTTATTAAATTGAAGAAAATACCTATTGTGTGTGGACCATGAAATCTCACGGTTAGTTTTAGGTATCGCATTTTTGGCTAGGGAAGTTAAGTGATCGTTCTTCTAAGCATCTTTGATAAAACATCTATGTAATAAAATTCTATACAGTAGAATCTTGATTATCCGAACCCATTTGAATCGTAATCATCTCGGATAATCGAAAACTCGGTTAATAGAGACTAAATTTTAAATCTTGTCTTCCTTTATTTCGACAAGGTTTTCCAAAATTGTTTATTTGAAATTATAAAAACTAGCCTCCTTCGGCGACCAGCTCGTCCTTAACGCATTCCTGACCGGGTTTTTTTTGTAGAAACTGATGTGTAGGACCGTCGATTTTTAATAAGAATAAATAAGAAAGAATCCGCATATCTATACTTATAAAAGGCAATGTTTGTGTGCGTGTGTGTGTCTGTCTGCGATGTCCGGACCAATCTATCGCACTTACAGCCATGAAATTTGGCACACAGGTAGTCGTAATCGTGACTGAATGCACCTCGAAGCCGGAATTTTAAAATTTAATCTAGAAAATTTTTTATTTCTTGTTTTGTGTTATTTTGGGTCAATTTTGGCACGTTTACGGCCGTAGTATCTTTCCTAATGATCGTTGAAAAACAATCATTGCACCATCGGATAGAACGAACAATTTTTATTCCAATAAAGTTTGTTTTGAACGTCTAACTCAATTTACTGAATTTTGAGAAATTTTCAAAAAATAGCCAGTTTTGCCATCTAAATTTTATTTTTGTTTTTAAATTTGCTGCATACAACGTTCTAATAGCGCTATTATTTTCAATTTTTTTCATCTTATAACTGCGACGCTTCTGTCGGAGTTAAAACAAGAATGGTTAAAATATCTTTTCCCGTTTTTTTAAATTAATTTTTCCCTGGTCAGTTGAAAGACAGTTTTCCTCTAGCGAGTTTCCTCGCGCGGCACTTCTTCGGATCGTTGCTGGCAATTTTGATTCGCTCACGATGCAGTGCGCAGGATACGTCATAACCTTCAACTGAATCGATTCGATTATTATTTTCGAATTAGATTTTATATTTTGTTTGCTGTATAATAATCATTTTCACGTTCCAATTTTGAAATATTGTTTTGGATTAACGTACTCTGCATTGTAGCGCGAAAAAAAAAATAAGCAGGAAAATCAATAATGTGTATCCTGTTTTGATTTTGTTTTCAAAACTTTTTCATGTCATTGTGGGAGTTTTTTTTTCTTTCATTTTAATGAAGTCCTAATTCCACGGGAAACGCCGTGCGTTCGGCAGTGTCTTAACGTGTTTAAGTCTCGCATATTTTACTTGCAGTATAATTATCATTTTCACGTTACAATTTTTACTTTCTCGTATACGAAGTATACAAAGAGAAAGTATTGTAATCGTCAAAATATTCGAACTCGAGATTTTGACGAATCTCCACGTTTTAGACCTCCCTGATTCCGGAAAACACAATTTTAGAATTATGTATGTCTGTGAACACGATAACTCGAAAACTATTAGAGCTGCGGGGATGAAATTTGGTATGTGGTCTTTAAACATAATGTGTAGGTTTCTATCAAATTTTGGACAAAATCCGTCATGGGGAAGTCTGTCTGTTTGTATGTTCGCGGTCATGTAAACGCTATAACTCAAAAACTTGAATAGCTAGATGGATAAAATTTGGTACACAGTTTTATCATCATGAATGTAGGTCTGTATTTTGGGCCAAATCCGTCAAAAGTTTGACTGTCTGTCGGTCTGTACAAGCGCATCTCCAACGAGTCCGCTATCTCCACGCGCATGCGTATTGAACGCAATCTTCTGTGCACGATATTTATTGACTCCTGCTTGGAGCTTTTTTTTCATCCTATTCTCCATGCGCATGCGTACTTGGTAGTAATCTGTGCACGCGGAAGGATCGTCCTTGAGCCAAGAAAGAGTAGAAATCGGTATTCATTTAATCGGAACGCATCTCTTCGAATTTGATTTTTTTACCTAAATATTTTCTGATAGTCATTGGATCCTGGGTTACAGTAGGTACGAATTTTTTTATCCACGCGGGGGGGGGGGGGGGAAACAGCACCTTTTTAGAGAAGTATACGAGAAAGTTTAGGGGAGACCACTCCCGCTGGTTTTACTTGCGAACAGATCTCTGCGAATGTGCAAGCTATTCTGCAATAGCGAACGAGGTCATTTCCTCCTGTTTTCTTTTCGCTCGCGCACGCCCTCGCATTAGCGGAGCTTGCTAGAGTGTGATAGAAAATAAATATTGCTAAGTTTTAATACATACGCATCTCTTTGAATATGATTCTTCACCTAAATATTTTACAATCGCTATAATCTGCAATGAAAAACCTTCTGATAGTCAATGCATTCTGGGTTACAGTAGGTTCGAATTTTTTATCCACGCAGGGAGGGGGGGGGGGAGAATGACAAATTTTTGAGAAGTGTACGAGAAAATTTAGGGGAGGCCACTCCCGCTGGTTTAATATTGTTTCGGATTAACGTACTCTGTATTTTTACTTTCTCGAAAACGAAGATAAAATATTGTTGCCATGTCTGCTTATTATAATTTGTTGATGCTAATGATTTAGATTTGACCAATGCTTAACTGTTGAGATGTAAAAGCAATTTATATTATATTAACAATTCATAGAGTCATTTATTTCATAATAAAAATAATTATTATTAGTTATTATTATTAGTTAATTATTATTATTGTTAGAAATTGAAAATTGGATCTCAAATGTGAAAAAAAGTCGGGAACCGTTAATATCACATTTGCTACGTTTGTTTGTTATAATTTGCGATGCTAATGATTTAGATTTGACCAATGTTTAACTTTTGAGTTTCAAAAACAATAATGTTATACTAATAAATTCGCAGAGTCATTCATTTTATAACAAAAATGGAACAATCCGTTCCTGGAAATTATTGTTTTGACGTGAAAGTGAAAAATAACTTTGCGTGATGAAAACCATTATTTCAAGCAATGGGACGAATTTGTCATTTAAGTGTTTGAGGGAAGAAAATTAATGCTCAAACAATGTTGTGACGTAAAAATCAATTTCGAAGGACGTTCATCTGAACTTAACATAATTACGTTTTGTTTTTAAGGTAACAGGATTTTACATTTAAAAAAAAGAACTAACGCATGCCAAAATGAGATCATTGGCAAGATTTGGATTAGTTTAGTTACAATAACGTTCCATTTTGAGCGCAACACGAGGGGTACTTTGGGACGGACCTCGAAATTTTGAACACAGCGGTCGGATGACGAGGACGGCACCTGAGCTGGCACCCTCTCTCCAAGCTTCCGCACCACACTAGCAGTTGGATGTTTGACTTCTTACGTATGAATTTAGCGTACAAAAGGCCCAGTAAGCGACGGATCTTCAGTGGAATCGGGTTTCGAACCTGGATACCCTCTGGCTCCAAGGCCGACACCTTACCACTAGGCCACCGCAGTCTCGCCAAGACTTGGAATATGCCTCATTCAAGCAAGATAAATAAAATAAATCCATGCTTTCATGAAACGCATCAAATGAGTCTCGCCTATTTCATTAAGGAATCCACGGATAATCCATAATCATAAAACATATTCTTTATTAAAATGTCTGACTCTATATTCAAATTCTGTCACACAATTACTATAAGTGTCTGTAAATCCTTCAGAAATGTGCTAAGGCAGGGCGTGCATAACACGATGTACATCTTATAATACAGCACAGAGCAGTGATGCATTCTAAGAACTTGCCGTTTTTCTAAATTAATTCTGAATAATGTAATAAGTAGTCAATGAAAATGATAATTATGTTCTTGACTTGATGTAGTTTTTAATAAAAAAAATTGCAACTAAGCAATTCGTCGCTTAACAAGCAACACCACCTAACTCAATTTTTGAAATTTCAAAGAGGAAGAAAAAACTCGATTTTTCGCAACCAATAACGAAAATTTCTAATTTTTTTTCTTATGTAGTTGGAACATGCGGACTTATATTTATATCAGATGTTAGAAAAATTCAGAAATATCCGTTATTGGTTGCGAAAAATTGAGTATTTCCTTCCTCTTTGAAATTTCAAAAAATTGAGTTATGTGGTGTTGCTTGTTAAGCGACGAACTACTAATTTTTTATTAATTTCAATTAAAAAGTTAACTTTAAAATAAATTTTCTAGTTTATTTTTCCGACAGTCCGCGTTTATGAACATAAAAAAACAGTAAAAAAATCATGAAGTGTTAGGTCAAAATAAATACACGTGAAGAGAAGTTATTTCGTATTTTCGACAAGGAAAAATTTAATAGCACAATACTTCCTTTTATTAATTTTTACTTATTATTAATTATCATTGATTTTCTTACTTATTTTCAAATATTGGGCACTTGAAAAAATCGTTCCATGGGATTACGTTGAAAACAGTCCAACAAGCAGGGTAATGGAGAACGAAGCTTTATTCAAGAATATTTCGGAAAACATGGAGCACAGGTGACAGTAAAAACACAGCACCTGCACAAATCAGCAACACAAGCAGGCAGCAAATCACTAACAATAACAGTAATAGCACGAACAATAGCGCTCAGCGTCGAACAGCCGACCAACTCGCAAAGCGCACAAGCCTCCAAAGAGATTGATTCACTCGATGAGTTCTCGGCTTTTATACATTTTCCGACATGATGTGACGTCACATAGGATAGTCTAGTAGATTCTGTATATCTTCGCTCCTAATAGAGATATCAGGAAAATTCTAGCATTTTTGAGGACCTTCGTTTTGCCGCCAAGATCGCCAAATTTGTCGCCAAGGTCGGGGGATCAGTGGCTGACACTCCCCCGGAATCAATTAACCCTCTGAGAGCCCAATTAATTTGAACTTTTAGCTATCAGGTTAGAAAGCTTAGCTTTTAAAATAAATAACTGGATTTTTTTGTATTTAATTATATCTCTGAAATCTTAAAATATTTTATCCATGATTGCTTAATAAAATATAAATAGAAATACGAGCTAACTGTTTTTGAACTGAACATGAGAAACGGATAAAGACGTTTGCGCCGCTCGAAGGGTTCAAATCTCTGTAAATGTCTCTTTCCAACCATAGGACTAACTTGGCTGGGAAGCAAAATTACAGGTTCGCAACTGTATTAATAGGCGCGCCTTGTTAACACGCGCAACAGAAGATAATCGGGACTGAACTAAAATATAGTCATTCAAGAATTTTCTCCCTCTAAGAAGAAAGACATATACTTTTCCCTGAAGACAGAACGCACTCATAGGGAAATTGCGTTAGATTGTTGCGCAGGAATCAGTCTTTGAGGCAGCAATATGACGAAGTAGGATAACTTTTGTATCACTTTTTAAAATCAAAATTAATTTAGCTGGAGGCTAAAAAATAAGAATAGTTGCTTGCGCAATTAGCTGCTTAAATAAGACATCATAAGGCTATTTTTAAAAGACGAAACATATATTTATTAAATGATAAAAAAATGCATCCCGTAACTCATTCGTCAGCGTACATCGTAACCTTCGTACCATCGTACTAGTTTTAAATTAAAACTAGCTGTGTGGCCCGGCGTTGCACGGGCCATCACGAATAATAGGATATTCCCGGGCGGAGAGAAGTGAGGTCACGTGAGACCTTGGGATCCATATATTTTCATATGCCCCGCCTCCGTTTCTCTACAATCAACAAATATTGTCACTTACTCCCCCTAACAAACGTTACGAAGTTAAACACTTTAATACAAAAAAAGAAAGAAAAAAGCATAAAAACGATTTTTTTTCATTGTTAATAAATCCAAACACGGAAGCTCGCTCAAAAAGAAATACCAACTTCCGTTAAATAAATAAAAAATGCAACACCGGATGCGAAAACTAATAATAGGGGGAAAAAAGAATCCGCCGTGAATGAATTCACCATGCTGCCAATAGATGGCAGCACGTTAATTCATTCATTTTGACGTTTTTAATTAATATCTTTTTAACTAATTACAATTTCGGAATTTAAATAGTCGAAATGGATTCCTTGGATTATTTTCCATCTTTTGGTACTTACGGTTAGTTTCAGGATTCAGTGGTTCGTGAGACGATAGAAGGACATAGATAAATATGCTTGTTTACCTTCGAATTTTAATAGGATAGATTAAGAGCAGGATAACATCTAATTGTTGATTACATACATTCCTTTGAAAACATACTCTCTTATAACAATAAATAAATTACAGTCATGCTTTTGTCATATATTAATAAAAAATATGCTTACTAAGTAGCAGTACTTTTGTCTCACTTTTTAAAATCAAATTTGGCCGGAGGCGAAAAAATAGAAATGTGTGCAGTACTTTTGCCTCAATAATGTCGCCCTCCCTTCACAAGTTACGTAGGATACATAAACCTCAAAACAGCAATAATAAATCCCAGAAAAAAACATTTTATTAGTAACGTTATTCGTCGTTAGATATCCTCGACCTCTGAAGATGGTTGCGGGATGGTTGGTCCCGCCTCTACCACCAGTCTTTCTTTCATAAATTGGAAATTCACCCACAGCAGGCAAAATATACGAACTAATTACCTTCGTTATTTCTTTTATGTGTACAATAAATGAGCTGCTGCTCTTCTTACTTATAAAATTTTTTCCTGAATGTGTGATTTTGCAGCTCCTTTTTAACCCTTTCGAAGGCCGTGGTAAGTACTTACCACCAAATCCATCAATTCTTAAGGTGATAAGACTGGTTTAAAATCGTCGTTTTTGATGAAATTATCAAAAAAAAATTTATGACTTAATTTTGTAGCCTGTTTAATAAGCTTTCTAAAACTGTCTCACTTTTTACTCTACGTGAATTACAAATGGAATTACAGCTATTTTATTACCGAACTGTAAACATTATTTTAAGTTGCATGAAAACTTCAAATGTGTTTTCTGAGAAATGATAATTTTGAGGAAAACTGTCGACCGTAACAATGATTTCTCAAAACGTTATTCAAGTATTGATATGAAATTTTCTGAAATTGTTTTCTGTAATGTGCTTGATGTTTTCCTCTAAAAACTAAGGTCAATTTTAAAATCAAGTAATATTTTTGAGTGTTTAAATATAAACGAAAAGCATTTTTATGAAAAATTACCAGTTTAGTAACCATGTTCAGCTATATCTCAAAACTATTTTGAAGTACAAGAAAGGTTTTAGAGCATAACACAGATAACTATCATAAAAATGTACTCCTACAAGGATTTATGTATATTTAGAATATGATTTTGTCTATGGCTGTTAGCGTAAGGCAAATATTGTAGTCATTTTTCTTCAAATTTCTCAGCTTTTTTAAAAAAAATATTATTTTGAAAGCCTAATTTTACAATATTTTCATTGTTTTAAAACATATGCGGTTGAAAAATAACATTAAAAAAATATATAAGTTATTTTTCAACTGCATATGTTTCCGAACACAGTCGGATACCTTAAATGCAATTTTTACGGTTGTCAATCCTTTCGATAAAATAAAAACCTGGATGTTCCTGTTTCTAATTTCAAACCATAACGAAGTGTCTTGTTTTGATAATTAATTTTTAATTAACTCAATTAATTAACAAAAAATTAATGCCATCCAATAAGCTAAATGAATTTGTTTTCTTAAAGTAATCTCAATCCCAAAGTTATTTTATTTTACCACTACTAGAAAAAAATTGCCCTTTAAAGGGTTAAGCGTCGTAGGTGTCGACTTCTCCCCGCCGCTGCCATAACTTCGCCACTGAATGTGTCTCGGGAACCATTTACCCTAGATACGCTACTGTACACACACTCATGCGCAGTTTGCATGAGTAAGCATGAAATTGTTTGTTTGTTGTCGATTGCCGGAATGGGCCCATTTAATGTACCTTCCTGGACGGAATTTTTATAGTTTAGAAGTTGTTAAAACAAGTAAGAAAACTTATTGCTAGGAAAAGATGTACAGTCGACACTCGTTATAACGACCCTCTCCGTTCCACAGCAAAAGGTCTTTATAACGAGTGGTCGCTATAGTGAATATAATTGAAAAATGTATCATGCACGCTCAGCAGTTCCGTAAAAATAGGCTATTTTTAAAGAGAGACCAACTAAATAGTACTCAAATTATTTTTTATCAATTAAAAATAGATTTCTAAAATAGATTTTAAAGTAGAAAATGAAAGAATTTTAGAAAAATACCGGGAAGAGTGTCCGTTGAATTCGGACGTTGTATTGGGATTAGACGACACTGGACGGTCGTTATAACGGAAGTAAAATAACATAGAGTGCATAGGGAAACACAGTTGGGGATTTATCACTGGTCGTTATAACGGAATGGTCTTTATAATGTGTGGTCGTTATAACGAGCGTCGACTGTATAAAGAACTCTACAATGCAAGATTTTTTTTATTCCAACAAAAACTGTGAGAACCGATATTAAATGGGTATACGAAATGCAGGATAAATAATTAAAATTAATTAGTTTTATTTTACTTAAAACTAATTAATTAAGCATAAAATTCTTGTAATTAAAATTTTCTTACATAAATCTTTGTTTCTATTTTATACTAAACTAAAAGCAAATAATTTCATTTAACAATTATTTAATTAATTAGGATTAATTGAGAAAAAGGAAAAGACTGCGATGGCACAAATAAGATTCTCTGTGGGTAGAGTAAAGTCAATGATATTTTTCAAAACTTTTCTTTTACATTTTATCCAATTGTTTTGTGGTTTAAAGGTCAGTACTTGTAAACGGCTCCACAAGGTTATTAACATAAGCAAACGTGATATTTTTTTAAAAAGGAGGGCGAAAAAAAACTTTCATTGCCTCCAACATACAAGACATTAGGAAATTAAATTAATAAGTATTCTAAAAATTAATAAGTATTCTAATCTTTGTTAAATAACGCAAACGTATTTTCGACTTTAAGTCGTAACGTTTCGATGACAACATGTGAATATTTCTCAACCAACAGTCACGTGGACAATATTTTTACGTCACTATTTTTCCTTTAATATAAACAAAAAGTTAAAAAAACTATATAATCTTTAATTACCCTCGAGCTAAGTATATTTTCTTTATCTTACGTTTCGTATTTGATTGTCTATTTTCTTTTATATTATCCATGCTTTGTAAAAGCTTATGTTTCTGCAATGGCAACGTTGTCGAGAGTAGAAAATGCTATTTCGTTACTGAGTTTAAGTTTCACTCGTTTCCTCGCACAATAAAAACGGCCTTTTTCAGTCGGTAATCTGGAGATTTGTTTCTTTAAAGTATTAACGAAGAGTTTATTTTAGAGTACTGAGTATAAAACGCATCCTTAGAGCAGGTGTGCAAGTACGTAATAATTTTATAAAGAATATCAAACATCACGTTTATAAAACTCATTTAAGTTAAAAACACAAAATTTAATATTTCTTGACACACTCTATCGCCAATTATTTCTCGAACCTTGGCACACATTTATAACAAATAGCCTTTTTTTTCGCGCCAGTTTTCCTCTTCCGTCTTGATTTCCCTTGTTTCGGGTATTATCTCTAGCTCTAGTTAATCTCTCCAAATCCTCGCCAAAAAGGTAATTTAAAGGAAAAAACAAGAGCAAGCAACAACAGCATTTCTGTCCCAGAATCGCTAAAAAGCAAACTCAATTAACTCGGACTTAGACTAGTCTATTGGGTGATCGGAATTCGGGTCATTTTCATTCTCGGGATGCAGCGTCGCCATGGTAACAACACCCACAAGAGGTCATCCAGGATTGGTGGCGCCTGCCTCGGCACTAAAAGCAAGCTTTCGGCATTAAATTTAGACCATCCGATGATTCATTGTTGAAATTTACCCACTGCCTGGTTTTATTACCGAGTTCTGGTACACTTTTTTCTTAATAATGGAAGGTCCGCCCTTTCAGCCAGTGTTTGCGGCTCCCACATAAAAGGACGTGCAATCGGAGTTGGTTCTCGGATTAAGTATACATTATTGAGTTCACTGAATTCGTGCTGCGAGTAAACAAATTAATGAAAATGCGACCAGGGTAAATAAAAAGGCGTCTGTGGGGAACACTCTGTTTGCGTGGGTTTCAAAATGGAAATGTTTCTTTTTATTTGTAAATTGCTGTTTATTTCTAGCGCAGGCACGTGTCATTGATTC
>BGPR01000620.1:322630-333231 GCA_013235015.1 Araneus ventricosus
TACAGGGGAAACTTTGGAAAAAGCGTTCTTTTATTCCTCCTTCCCTTGTTGTTTGAATGAGTCAAAATCGTAAAAATGTCAATTTTTAACTATTTTTGGGGCGCTTGGGCCACCAGAAGTTTTGAATGAATTTGAACTAATATACTTAAGACACAACTTTCCCACACCGCGACAAAAAAAATCCCTCCCCCCCAAATTTTTTCCCTATACTTTTCGATCCACCCTATTATCCAGTTGACCGGCGTTTTCAGAAGTGAGAGCGTGGAGTGCGGAAGGTAGGATAGCCATCATTTTCTTAGTTGGAGTTGAAGTGTCTAGGGAAGGGGGGGGGGTCAAATTATAATATAAAATTCCAAAAGTTGCCTACCAACGACCCTTTCCATAACATTCCCAGTTAAAAAAGATCTGCAGAAAATATGTAGAAAAATTTTTTTTGAAGTTTTTTTGAAAGATTTCTGCTGATTTTTTGAAGACAGAAAAAATCTGCATTTTTTCTTCAATTTAATCTGCATAAAATTTTCTTCTTATATTTTTCTCTAAATATTCTGCAGATTTTTTTGAAGATAGAAAAAAATCTGCATTTTTTCTTCAATTTAATCTGCATAAAATTTTCTTATATTTTTCTCTAAATATTCTGCAAATTTTTTGAAGACAGAAAAAAATCTGCATTTTTTCTTCAATTTAATCTGCAGCAAATCTGCAAAAAAATTAGCACAGAGTTTGAGGAGATGAACAAAATAATTAAAACTTCGGAATGCAAAGAGAATAAAATTTTTATTAACATTTCGTAATTTAAAATTATATTGATGAAAAGCAAAATTAAAGCAAAATCGCCCAAAACCTTTAATTTTCAGTTTGAACTGGAGCTTATATTAGGTGGCTCATCCACTTTCTCATCAAAAATGGATGTAAACAGCGTAAATAATGAATTTTTTTTTCATTGGCGGGATGATGAATACGTCAAATAGGAATTTATAGGATACGTCAAATTTTCTCAATTGCAGCCAAATTTCTCTCTCGTCGCATTCTCTGGCGTAGATCCGGACACTAGTCCGGGCGTGAGCTTGAAATCCGGACGTATGGTAACTCTAGCGAAAGGGAAACAAGTCACAGCACGGCGACGTCAGTGGCTTTGGCGAGAAGTAATTAACAGGCTGCTTTTTAGATCTTGCAACATTTTAAAATATTTATTCATACAGGTTGTTTTGATTAAAGTTCGCCTGTTCAGAAGGATCTAGAGCCGATTCTCTGGCTCCAAACGGAGGGAAATTTCCCTAGTTTCCCTAAATGACGCGCTCTTTCAAAACCGAAAGAAAAAGAATCTCTATTAATAATAAAGGAGAATGTGTGTGTCTATTGTCGGTTTACCCTCTCCTGGCATTTCCAAATTCCTACAGTATCACTTAAATTACAGTGGTTGAAAAACATTCTCACGAATAACTTATCAAGAACCCGACTTCGACTCCTAATGCGCTTCATATGTGATGAGGACGATCTCAACGTAGATGATAATTTTTGAGCACGCATCCACCAAGATTAACACACATTTTCGGCTAATTATGACTCTTCTTTTTTTTTTAAATCTAAGTATTTATATTTTTTCCCATTTTGTTTTGTTTTCTATGTTGTGTTCTGTCCAGTGTGTTATTTATTATTTTTTATTATCTGTTTTTTTGTTTTTGGCCTGTCTAAAAAAATTAAAATTCACCTGCATCCATCCAAACCGGAAAGGTGCCAAATGGCTCTAAACACGGGTAGGCAGGTGGTGTAATGTAATGTGTGTGTGTGTTTGTGTCTGTGTGTGTGTGTCTGTGTGTGTGTGTGTCTGTGTGTTTTTGGCGTTCTACAGGACAGACCGCTAGGCCTAGAGCTACGAAATTTGGCACGAAAATTCTTTGGAAGGTGGGAATGTGCACCTTGGAGCCGTTTTTCTGAAATTTTAATTAATTAAAAATTAAGCGAAAATTTGGCGTTTTTCCTTAATAACTTACGGAAATATTACAGCACAAAAATAATTTTTACGCGATCTGAAAATGTAAACAATTACCTTTTCAATGACATCAATTAAGTTGTATAATTTTTTCTCTAATTTTAATAACCTTTTAAAATATTTTTTGGCATAATTTACGACAATACTTTTCATTGTTGCAACGCATTTCAAACCGTTTTCATTATTTAAACAAATATTTAATTGCGCGTTACTCTTTCATTGTTGAAAGCTAAGGTAATATCCTAATACATTTTGCTTTCATATTTTTTTCATCAATTTGTGCAATCTGTAAACTAAGCTCTCTGAGTTGAATATGTTGCACCATTTTAATGTTGAAATCAAATGCATATTTTGCAAGGGAAATAAAAAAGTGAAAATGGCGTTGACAACTTGCAATTAGATGTTACATGACATCGTCAGTTATTTGACTCTATTACGGAAATATATATAGACAATGAACAGAACAGGTGCAAGGGCACTAAAAGAAGATGGGTTAAATATCTACTACGATCTGCTTACAATGTTAAGGGAAATATGAATATGAAATTATTCAAGATTCAATTGAAATCATATTCCCGGGGTACAAGTTGGTTACCCAAGGCGGCTAGTAAATAAATAAAGAAAAAATAATTTTAAAATTTTCATTCGAAGTGGCGCTGCGCCATTATCTAAGACGAATTTTGCGATTTTTTTATTACTGAAGCAAAATTGAATAGTTAGTTCATTTGATTTTTTAAAATTGTAGCTAGAAAGGCAGAAGAAATTCAATTTTGAACTTAAAGTTCTTTTTCGTTCAAAATACCGCCTTCATGCACTTTTCCCCCACACCCGGTTTCTACAGAGCACATCAATTGTACTACATCCTAGTGAAATAAAAAAGGTAAAACGGTACTTTGAGCGATAAAAGACTATATACATCCAGAAATGAATTTCAACAGCGTTTTCAGTTGAACTAAAAAAATAAAACGAACCATTCAATTTTGAATGAGTAATAAAAGAAATCGGCAAAAGTCGCTTTAGATAATGGCGCAGCGCCACTTCAGACGAAAATTTTAAATGTTTGTCTTCTTTTTTCTTCACTTGTTCTACATGCTGTTGAAATTCTGTTTCGTTTGGAACCACAGAACCGGTTCTAAGGCCTTCTCACTAGACAAACTTTAATGATATCAACCCTGTATATAGTATAATTTTCTGTATAATTTATATATTTTTTTTGTTTCGCTCAATATATTTATAACCATCAATTTTGCTGCTAAAATACGTTTTTTAAAATGAACTTCCACTAATCCGGCGATTCGCTTATTCGACAGCCCTCTGGTCCGATATCTGCAGGATTACTGAGAGATTACTCTACTAGTGAAAGATCGGTTAATAAACAGTTCGAAATTTTTAACATTTTTATTTTAATTTGGTATATAATAATTTGGTATAAATTTTAATTTGGTTTGGTAAATATATTTAATTTGGTATTAAAATAATATTTGGTATATAACATCAATTTTATTTGGTATAAATTTGGTATATATTTGTTAAATTTTAATTTTAACAAATTGAGGTTCAGTTTCTTAAACAGACTGTTTGGATTACCTATATACCCAAAATATTGTGTTTAGATAAATATTTTATCCGTAAGCATGCGCGCGAGGTGACTATCTCATTTTTTCTCCAAAAATTATACCATATTTATTACTCTCTCAAATAAATACATATCAATATGAAAGTTTGGAAATGTGTGTGCTGTAAGAGAAATGACAGATATTTTCCTAGAAAAAAAGTGAGTTTCTGAATTGCATTGTTTCAGAGATATAATGTATCGAATTTGACAGATTTCCACCATTTTTTCGAGGTTTAAGAGTCGTATGTCCCCTTAATGAATCAGCAATCATGCAAATATCAGACACAGTTAAAATCGTTAGTAAATAAGTCACTGACTTGATCAATAACCACTAAAATGTAACTGGTCTTGCCCGACATTGTGTCTGGAAGTAGTCTGAACTGTTTACTTTTATCATACATTTTTAATTTCCTTTCTATCTTTGATCCAGAAAACACGTACACGCAAATGTCACAATGAATGGATTGGAGTCGACAGAAAGACAAGCAAAGGGTGGAGATTATCACTTTTTCGCTGAAGCCAGAATCGATCGCCACTCATGAACAGCGAGGCAACTTACTCAGAAGCTGATACCCAAGTATGAAAAGGATATTCTTCGACTTATTTTGTTATTCTTAGTTTGGGCCCAGCTCTTACTTATTATTTTGTATTTTAGTAACTAAAAGAAAGTGAAAACATGAAGAATTAAGTTCAGCGACTACAGAAAAAGATCTTTCCAGACAACATGTGAACAAGAAGGCTAAGACTTTACTTTTTACTTAAAATTTTAGTTTATATTTTCATCAAGCACTGTGAGTGTACCAACACGGAAATTATACAATGTAAAACAAGCAGCGGGCGGAAATCACCTTTGAATTGAAGCCAAAATGGATGTCCACTCACGGATAGTCAAGAAACTTAACCTCATGCTGGTGAATTCAAGATCTCCCTTGCCTTATTTTATTTTGTTTCAATGTTACTTTATATTTTACGAATCGTCAAGTATCATTATATTATAGGGTTTGTAGCGGTAATATATGAAAAATCAATGATGTGATTAATTACCAAAGAAGAGAAATTGATTTTATTCATGAGATGTCAGAATCCCGTGATGGTGGGTAACCTTAAACAGCTGACCGGGGTTATATTACGGAATCATTATTGGCAGACAATAACTTGACATCGATAGAACAGCCTTCAAGAAACGAAAGATAGAAAGCGCGTGTGTCTTTATTACTCCAGGCAGTGTCTGCCAATAACGCATTCCGTTTTTTTTTACGCTTTCCCTTCGAATTGCTCTTTTATGCTTTGAAACCAAAACTTTGCATACTATTCACTGATCTGCGCCAGACACCATGTCTGAATTTAACCTTCTACTTTCTCCGTAATACTTATATTTATTTCTCCACCTGATATTCAGAATACACAAGTACTCAAGCGTTACATTGTTAAAGTAGAAGATGTTAAAGGTGGAGATGCCACCTTTAATTTAAGCCCGGACTGATGTCCACTTATGATCAAATATGAAACATAACTTCAAGGTGACAACTCAAAATTCAAACTTTCTGATTTGTCCTGTTTGTATTGTTTATCGTATGTAATTTTACATTTCATAGATAGATGAAAAAGAAACCATGTAACTGTATAATGGAAAATGGTATTACAGTTAAAATTAAACCGATGAAAGTCAATATAATGGTCAGTAACCATTGAAGATTTTTTTTTCTTTGGCCAGAATATTTGCAAACGCGTTTACAAAAAACTTGAACAGTTTATTCCATTAATTTTTTAATTTATTTCTTCATTTAAAATTCAGAAGACACGAGTACGCAATAACAACAAACAAGGGATATAGGTCACCATTCTTAAGTGAATTTAAAATCAATGAACCCTCCTGAAAAAAATTAAACTTAAGATGTGCTTCAACTATTTTAGCATTATCCAAAATGATACTTCTTTGCCTCATTTTTTATTGAGGACGAATAGTGTAATAGGGACACAAGAATGGACATTTGCCTACTCGTCTTTTTGGGAGTTTCATGCGGATCGCACACACGATGTACCACAATTGTTTCAGCATAATCCAAAATCATCTCTGACTAATTTTGCAGGAGATCTTATAGCGCAACAAGGACATCACAATGACCGTTTGCGTACTCCTGTCTTTTTGGATGATCCACGCGGATTCATGGCCTAGACTAGACAGATCAAAGAAGAAGGCAGAAGGACTTACTCTTTCGTTCTCGTAGTACTTGTCTAGGTCTTCGATGGGCGTGGCGATGAGCTCTGGAGGGAAATCCGGCGCGAGAGCCCTGGGCAGGGGCATGCCCACTTCGAGGCCGGGATCCGGCTCTAGTCTTTCCTCGTGGTGCGGGATGGAGTAGTGTTCGGGCACCCCGTCCGGGCCGATGTCTCCCTCGGCCTTGAGCCTGTCCCTCTCCGCCTTGCGAGCGTTGGCCTCGGCTATGCGGGCCTCGATGGCGGCCAAGGATTCCTTCGTGAAGGGACGGAACAGAGGAACTGTCTCCTCGTCCGACTGCTCGTCGCCGGAAGACATCGCCGAGCGATCACCGCCGCCTCTGCAAAAGAGAATCGAACACCATTTAGAACAAAAGAACAGATCAATCAAAACAGAGAGTCACTTTTTCATTGATTTAAGACGACAGCTTATAAAACTCGAAAATGATCCGTCGTATGTCGTCGGTAAGGTCTTATGTAAAGATTTGAAAATGAAAGCAGTTTGGGACCGAAATCCCCCCGATTTGCAATGAGCGTTTACAACGCCGGTGCAGCATCCACCTATAAAGTTTCCAGAAAAAGCCTCGAGCTATTCTTGACCAGGTTTTCGAAAACTTTCTTTCTGCTAAGAGAAAAACTGCCATCTTCTCTTAAAAGAAATTTCTGTACAAATATGTGCTAATCACATCACAAAGGAGTTTCCCCAACCTTGCTGTAGCGTTCGGGGTAATCTGAATGGTACTTGTCCCAACATCAACACAGAAACTGAGGGTGGAGTCCTAATGGACATCACCGGCCTCAGGCTCAAACCTTCCTGAAGGAGGTACGCCCCATCAGTGGACTGGAGGTAACTCGACCTGACACCAATACTGTACTCACCAGGGAAGCGATATCCCGGTAGCTTCTCATTTTCATATCTACGGTGGCGTCAATGGCATTCATGGAATGAGCTGATGTTCCAGATTCTGCTTTCGTTCCGAATAAAAAAATGGCCTAAATTCGTCCGGATGGTCCGGGTTTTGCTTACAAATAATTATTTTATATTAAAAAAAGTAAAAATTAATTAAACTAGATATGATTGAAAGAAAAATCTTCTGAAAAAGTCTTCTTCCTAAGTTAAATTATACGTAGAATATGCATAGAAAAAGGCGTATTCACCCTATTACAGAGAATGGTATTTGAGTCCGTAATTATTTGGAATATTATTGATTTCAAGTACATTTTAGCTAGAATTATCGTCAGCGTGAATGTTGAAGCAAAAACACGTCCCAGTCTTCAACTCATCGGTCTGGCTCGAAGCCCAACGCTGGGTTGAAGTCCAGACAAATCTGGTCACTTCAATGACGAGGTATTTATTTTGTTACAATGATTACTATACTGTATCGTATAATTCGTACTGTATCGCATGTATGTACTGTTCGTATTTATTTTGAAATTTAGACCTAATCTTTACAAGATTGTGTAACCAGTTTTTAACTACGCGGTAAAAGGGAGCGCCAGAGGGAGATAATTTGTCCCTAAAAATATCAGGAAAATTTCAGAATTTTTCTGTAAACGTAAGCAATTCTTAATATAAGTTAATTCAAAACATTTGCTCCGATCACAAATGGTTATAACTTCCTTGCAAACAACGATGGGAAGATAAATAGTAATATATATGAGGCATAATATAGAAGGGT
The DNA here is from genome assembly GCA_013235015.1 of Araneus ventricosus. Taxonomy (NCBI): domain Eukaryota; kingdom Metazoa; phylum Arthropoda; class Arachnida; order Araneae; family Araneidae; genus Araneus; species Araneus ventricosus. Next base: position 330,132 of record BGPR01000620.1, read on the forward strand.
TTTATTTGCGTAAGCAATAATGCTAGCTCCTGCTAATTTTAGGTTGGTTAATACCAATAATAAAAATAAAGACAACTAAAAACACTCTTTCATAAGTGCACTAAAAAGTAGAAGATAATTTTTCATAGAAAATATGGTAAGATCGCATTATAAGTAAACGAATCACCCCAAATAGGAACATCTCCATTAGCACAAGATGCCCTACAATATTCATACGATATCTCTACGATGTTGTCCGACATTCAGAATATCGTAGCAACATCGTGGAGATATCGTAGAATATCTTGTGCTAATAGGACCCAGTGCTATCATACCCAGATAGCACGTACGTTTGCAGCAAGTTTGATTTTTACTTGATATTACCTTGTCATGGCAAATTTAACGCGTCAAACTTGAAGCGAACTTGTGGCAAACTAACAATTCAGAATCGCCTATATAATACTAAATATAGAGCTCGCACTTTAAAGAAAACTATACCGCCTTTTCTTAATGTTTAAATTTTAACGTTTATAAACAAAATTAAACCTAAAAAACAGTCAATGTTTGTTGAAATAAATAATAACTTTTGTCCCATTTTAAAAGTAATTACTTTTGAACTCTAATTTCATAATTTATTCTACTAGCAAAACGTAGTTAAAAAAATTAATTTAAAATTTAATTAAAAATCTCTCTCTCTTTGACTTCAAATCATATTCTTAACTCAAAAAATTAATGAAATCAAGAAAACAGTTTAAAATAAATCGTATACGAATCGAATGGAACGATTCATTAGCAAAATCTATCTTCTCCTCTCAGAATTTATCTGGCCGAATGGTTAGAGCGCCCGCTTCCCAAGCGCTAGATCGCGAGTTCTAATCCGAGGTTGAGTTCGTTCTGTTTTTGCTATGTTTGCAATGAGTTTGTTATGACAAGCTTGCTGCAAGTTCGCCACGTGGTGACTTCGAAGCTTGTGTTAACTTGCTGCAAGCTTGTTTCACACTTGCATTCTTGTCGTGTCATCCTTGCTGCAAGCTTGCAGATTTGCAGGGCAAGACTGCTGCAAACTAAAATTGCTATCTGGGTAATGATTACATTTTTAAAAAAGTAACAGAAAATAACGGTTAGACAGTTTGGTTTAAATCGTTAAGTTTAGCGTTTTATCTAAGCATCATTGTGATTACGATTTAAAAGATTGGCTGATCGTGTTGATTCATGCCGTTAATTTTAGCATTTTTTATAACTTTTATAAAAGAAAGTTACGGTTATAATAAAGAAAACAGCTATGGAATAACGGAAACTGACCCAACTATATGTCAAAACGATATCAAGAGAAGATACTCACGAAATATTGTTTCATGATGACAATAAAACACAGCGTTTTCTTTCGCGAAATCAAGGCTTGCTTTTCTCAAAAATTGGAAGGAGCTTCTGGAATTATTTATTATATAGTAAATTCATGTGACGTCACAGGCACGTGACCAACCTACCGGCTCTTACGATTTAACATCTTACTGCGCGTTGTCTTACCCTATGTAATGATATGACGTCATTTTTCTTTCAGCAATGTGTGGATTCTACAATTAATATGGCGCGGCGTATTTGACGTATGTCACGTGAGATGAAATGACTCCATTTTCACATTTTTGAGCTATTTTAAAGCAAAAATATTTGTTTTTTAATCCGTGAAAGGAACTTTTTTATTGAATTTCGTTGTGATTAAGACAACAAAAGTAATTCCCCCTAATTTCATAGTATGAAAAATTACTAATATAATAGCCCAGATCCTTCGGTAACGCTCTGACGTCACCAATAATAAAATTCGCGCCATAGCACTGCGAGACGTTAAACAGCATTATTTCATTGTTAGGGAACCTAAATTTCAGTCATTTTAAATTTAAAAGAGTCATTGTCTTTCTAATTTCAAATTTAATATCTCTAAAATGGTGGAATAAAATTTGCTATCCATTGATATAAAATTTATCTCGCTAGGATCAATAGTTCTCGATAAATTTTAAATTATTTTAATCCTATATTTCAAATTAATTCCCATTTTTTAATAAAAAGTAGTAAATTACGTCAGTGGTATATCATGCGCGTGTTATAGTTTGGACGCCAAATTGTGTCTGAATGCAATCGTGGCGATGTTGTTTTCTTGCCAAGAATTCAATTAGCCACCAGTGACGTGAATGCACCATTCGTTCTCAACCGCCACCAGTTCCCGTTAATTCCAGCTTACACGACGACTATCAACAAATCGCAGAGGGCAAACTTTCGATCATATTGGAATTTACCTCGATGAGCCTGTCTTTTCACAGGGACAGCTCTATGTTGCACTTTCAAGGTCTAGGATTCCCAATCACGTTAAAATTTACACAAAGACAGCTGAAGTACAAGGAAAATTATTAAACAACGAAAAATGCTTCACGCGGAATGTCGTTTACCAAGAGGTTTTTTGAATAAAGAAATACTTAAATAATATGTAAAAAAATATTTCCTGTCATAAAACATCTGTTTTCAATCAATATTAAACATTTCTTTCGTATATATATCAATTTAAACACGTCAAATTTGAAGGGAAATCTCTCGAATGAAGAGGCAATTTGCACCCGTCAAACCATTACGGGTGATTTTCTAGTCTCAATAATCCGCACTACACCAGTCCGGCGCCTCTGAGAGTCCGTTGTTTCAAACAGGAGAGTTAAAAGTGGAAACGGAAAAATAACTGCACGCGAATTGCATAGATCAGTGTATGGAAGAATGTAAGTGCTTTTAATCAGAACTTTTCATTTATTAATTCTAAGTAAACTAAACTAATTCAGGTGCATTTCGTGTCAGGTCATTAACCGTTTATTTTCGGCTGAAACGAGAGATTAAAGACCGTTGAGCCAACGTGCTTCCCAAGACCCCCTCCCACATTGCCGATTACAGAGACTTTGGCTCGAAGTAAACAATAGGCTGCTAATAAAAGTCTGAATGATATTTTGAAATATTTATTATAAGTAGTGTAATTTTATGCATAAGTGTGTATATTTTATGCAATACAAATATGTTTAGGTATTAAAATGCGTATTTTAAATGAACCTTTCTAATCCGGCAATTCTCTAGTCTGATAGCTGCCGGA
>BGPR01000620.1:333241-356341 GCA_013235015.1 Araneus ventricosus
ATCAGTAATGAAAAGAAACATTTTCGAGACAGTTTGAAATTTATTTGTTACATCGAATTCCATTTAGTCGAGTTGTATCAACAGAGGATTGAGACCCTTGGAGTTGCAAAATTAATGAATTCTGGTGTGCCAAGAAATCGGAATTGTAAATGAGTTGTCAATAGATCTGAATAAAATTCGGAGAGAGAGTCTGTTGTCATTGCTCGAATTTGTGTTGATTCAATTTAAAGTTGTATTTTAGGCAATGTATTTGCATACTGCTATTATTTGAGCGTTCAAGATTGTCAGACTTCTGTTATTGTAAATATATTTGAGGTTACATTGTCGATTATTGACTGACTACAGTAGAACTCCGGGAATCCGAAATTTCGGTTAATCCAAATATCTTTTTAAATTTTCTGTAAAATGTTTACTGAAAAATGAAGGAAAAATAACAATTAGGAATCGGAAACAAAGCTAATGTTTATTCCTAACTTAAAAGAAGTATTCAAATTAGTCTTTAATAATGGATACAACACCTTGATGAGCAGAAACAAACTCAGATATCTTCTTTTTAACCTCAAATTGTTTGGCATTGTACCGTGCGAATCGCCAAGTGCCGTGTGCACTCAGAGTGCATTTGGTATTTCAAGAGGATTTCACCGCATTTCCCGGATAATCCGAATTCCCCGGATAATCTGAATTCCCGGAATGCGAACAAAGGTAATCCCCAATTAGTTCTGATTCCCGGGATTATACTGTACTATCACAGATTGTGTACTACAGACGAGTTAAGAAATTATAAACGCCATGGAAATTGGCGAAAAAATTAAGCTATGCAGATGATGTGTGAAAAACAAACGCATTGCTGGAAATAAAAATATGGTTAAATTTTACTCTACGGTGCCCACTTACTTCGTTCCTCTTAGGATCGCCAACTCTTTGCCGCCAAGAATGGAGAGGAGAGAACATTTGTTTTGGTTGCGCAATGATGATTTTAACGAGTGAGATGTGCGCATGCGCGGAAATTGATCTTCTCATAGGTGTTTTGCGCATGGCGCAACATTACGATTCGTTTTGATTGGTTTGTTCCGTTGATCTGTTTCATGTGATTGGTCGGTTCAATCGAATTTGTTTTGTCGGTTTGATTTTTGTCTGATTTTATCATTTCGTTACGTGCGCTTCGTACAGCTGTTGTTGATTATGGCATTGGTTCCCTTTCGAGGTGCGTGGATAAGGGATTGATAGCAAGTGGATACCAGTGCCCTAAGTGTAAACAGCAATTTGGCAATTAAAATAGGTATGTGAAGTTTTAACTACACTTTTCTTGTTTTTGAACATTTTCATTCACTTTAGGTTCAGAACTCTGTATGTTATTCGTGTTTTCGCTTCTCAATGAATAAGCGAAGCTACTAGTGTCCCGCTTTGCAGAAAGCGGAGCAGTTGATGTTTTTTAAAGTTAAAAAATTACCCGGTACACGCTTGAAATGCTGAAGGCATTGCGTGCTCAATCTCTCCTTTTCAAATAAAGCATGCGCAGTAGAACAATGAAAAGCGTACTGCTCATCCAAAACAGTATTTGGCGACAGCAAATGAAATTGCGCCAAAAAAAAATTGGCGAGAAGCAAGTGGGCACCGTAGAGTAAAAGTTTACCAAAAATATTTTCAATAAATTATTAACAAAAACTGTATTGGAAAGGGTCGCAATTTTTTTGGTGCTTTTTTGCACGCTTCTATTTAACTTCACTCGTTTCATAGCTGTAAATTTCATGTCTGTAAGATAAAATATTGTAATCGATTTTTATTCACTTCTTGATATTCTAAATATCTGAGATCTATAAAGTTGCGCATTACTGATCACAGCGTAATATTTTAATATTTTCAAAACTTAATTGTCAGTTAATCGATTGATTATAATGAAATTTTGGTTCCATGTTAGGGGCGCCATCTAGTAGCGAATCTGACGAAAAACTGATTACAAGATTTTGAAATAATTGTAATTATGGATTATATAATAAATTAGAGATTAATAAGTAGAAAGAAATGAAAATAAAAAAAAATCAAAACACGGTTTTATTAGTGTACTAAAAATAGAAAATATTTTTTTATCAAAATTCTGGAATTCGAAACAAAAATTGTAAAACAATTTTGCAGTTTTTAGAACGTTTATGATGCATGCTAATTTTTTTAAGAATGCTTAGGAATATTGTTTGTTTCCATTTTCATTGTGGCTTCAATTCCTTATCATATTGTATATACATCGCCTCTCATTTTTAAGAATTTTTTTCACCTCCAGATAAAAATGACTTGATAATTTTTAGAATATTAATAAAAAATGTGTTTAATTCTTTAAATTATTATTTTATTTTTTGATAAAATAAATCAATAACAAACAAGAATGATTAAAGTTGGTTTTTATTCTTTTTTTTAAGAAAGCTTAGGAATTTTGTTTGTTACCATTTTCAATGTGGCTTAAATTCCTTATTATATTGTATACATCGCCTCCCATTTTTAAGAATTTTTTCACCTCCAGATAAAAGTGACTTGATAATTTCTAGAATACTAATAAAAAATGTGTTTAATTTTTTAAATTATTTTTTTTTTGATAAAATTAATCGATAACAAACAAGAATGGTTAAAGTAGGTTTTCATCTATGGTGGTAAATTGCTTAGGAGTTTGGGAAATCTGGATAAACTGGTGGTATATGCCACTTGCAAATTGCTTAGGAGTTTGAGAAATCTGGATAACTGGTAGTATATGCCACTTGCAAATTGCTTAGGAGTTTGGGAAATCTGGATAACTGGTAGTATATGCCACTTGCAAATTGCTTAGGAGTTTGGGAAATCTGGATAACTGGTAGTATATGCCACTTTAAAATCGCTTAGGAGTTTGGGAAATCTGGATAACTGGTGATATATGCCACTTTCAAATTGCTTAGGAGTTTGGGAATACATATTGAATTGTTACTCTAAGTGAATATTTAAAAAATAAAAATTTTAATAGACCACGTTCTTAAAACGGACTAAAAAGTATAAAATAATTTCTTCTAGCCCCATACAGATTTATAACCCCATACAGATTTAAAACGAAAAACGTGGGGCGCATGTAATAGATAATTGATGTATAAATAGTTTATTTCAGTCACTAACAATTTTATTGCAATGGAAATGATATGAACTGTTGTGTGAGTTTTCTCAACGACAGTTACTCCCTACACTCCTTACTATTAAATATTGCATGCGCCCCACGTTTTTCGTTTTAAATCTGTATGGGGTTATAAATCTGTATGGGGCTAGAAGAAATTATTTTATACTTTTTAGTCCGTTTTAAGAACGTGGTCTATTAAAATTTTTATTTTTTAAATAATTATTTTCTCCTTTTTAGTCATCTGTGTGTGAAATTTTGCAATCGATTTTAAACATCTTGATGAGATTATGACGGAGACATGTGGCAAATTTCAAGTTTATTTCAGTTTCTCTTCACCTGATCATAAATAAAAAAATTGTTATTTTCCTGAAAAAAAAGTTATGTGACGCAGAGACCTTTGAGATATAATGAAAAACGTACTGCGCATGCGCAAAGATGGCTAAAATATGGGGGTGCTTCGATGATCCCATGGGTCATCCATATACCCAAGAACCAAGTCTGTAATGTTAATAGTTTTCGAGATATAATGAAAAACGTACTGCGGATGCGTCATGCAAAATATGAAATGACAGACAAACGGACAGACAGACAGACAAGAAAGCGAATTAATAATGCATTGTCATCTAGTTCTGAACTATGTTTAAAGTTTCAAGTCTCCAGCTCGTCGGGAAGTTAGTTTAAAATCGATCGCAAGATTTGTACCGAACAGACAGACAGACAAGAAAGCGAGTTAATAAAAACGTGGTAAAAAGAAACAATGGAATGATTTCAATCATTCCATTCCATCAACTGTTCTATAAATAGGACGCTGGCCGTTAACGGGTTAATAACTAATTATTTTATTGGGTAAGACTTCAGGATAAACTACGTTTTCGGTATACCAAATCTTATCTAAGCGTATCCTTTTAATGAATCGAGATAAAAGTTGACTTTTCTTTTTCTTGGTGACACTCGAAAATGCTACATAAAGCATTCCATGAACCTACACAAGGCGCTCAAGATGAATCACAACATTGCTGAAAGTTTGTCTCTCAGATTTTTTTTTTGGGGGGGGGGGGATCGGAATTTCAAAGGCTAGACAAAATGGAAACTATTTCCGCAAAAATACAAAGTGTAACTCGGTTTAGGCGCTTAGCAACGGTTGATTCTTTTGACCAAGTTTCCGACCGTAGGCTTAACACAGAGACTTTGACCTGTTCCTGAGAGTTCAATCCATGTATTAAACGTGAGTTATTTGATTTTACGACGGTGTTGAGGATTTAACGAATGTAACGACTCCAAAATGATCCACCAAAAGTCACGCAAATAACTGAAAGACTGGTGCTCGAAAAAACATGCTGGATTTTTTCTATATTAGATAAATTGTACGTAACTATGGTATTCTTTTTACTGTTGGGTTTAACCTTATTATAATTAGAATAGATAAGTAACAATTCAGGTTTCAGCTTTATCTAATAGTTTTGAGATAAATGTAACACAAATATAATTAAACAAAATTTAATAAGCAGAAGCAAATCTAATAGAAAAATATATTATATATAGAGAGAAATTAAACCATCCCAGCTAAAAAAAATCTGCAAAAAATCTGCAGAAAAAATCTGCAGAAAATCTGAAGGTATTTGGAACATGTTTTCTTCAGATTTTCTGCAGAAAAAATTTGCAGAATATCTGAAGAAAACTATGTTCCAAATACCTTCAGATTTTCTGCAGAAAAAAAATATGTTCCAAATACTTGCAGATTTTTCTACAGTCAAGGTTTAATTATTAATTCCAATTATTAATTTAATTTATGAATCAACTTACTTATACGACGGACTTCAAGCTCATCCTGTCTGGGATTCGAACCCGCGATCCTACAAGCAGGCGCGCTATAGGCAGTTGTCCTAACCACAAGGCCACGTCGGCATACGCGAGGTGGGGATAAATTAATCTACTTAAGTTATAACTAAAGTTAAGTTAAAACTAAACTTAAGTTATAGCGTCACCATGGCTATCGTGGTGCCATCTAGTGGTGTAAAAATCAACCAAGGTCAGAATACTTTTTCAAAAGTCGTAGAGATGTGTAACAGATGAGATTAGTAATATTTTTGTTTAATAATTTAGATTCTCAGTTTCAATAAATTCGTTTTCACTTTCTATCTTTCTGCTAAGCCTTCTCTCCATCCAAAGGGCGTAAGCTCCACTTTTCCTTTCTTTTTCGAGGAAAATAGCTAGTCAGAAAGACAGTTGGAAAACTAATTGGAAATTAATTAAATTATGGGGTAAAAGTTTAAAATGGTAAAACCTCAAATATTTATTTTAAAGATTAATTTAGAATTCATTGTTTCAGTGGCATATTTAAAAAATTTAGTCCTAAGACATTTTTCCATTGGGAAATTTTTTGAAACTCCTGTCTGCTGTAGAATTAAACAATAATGATAATTACATTCTAATTTTGTTTTATATCCATTGGAAAATAGAGCTGCAATATTAGAGAATATGGTGCAAAATACGTATTTAGAGAAATTCAGATATTATGAAATTGCAGTTAAATCTTCAAAAAATCAACAGATATTGGTCGAGTTTAATGATTTTGTGAAAATATGCTAAATAACTGCAAAATGAATTAAAGACAAAATGCAAAGTCTTACAAAATTTACAGGATATTTAAAGAAAAAATAAAAATAAATTTTTAGCAGATTTTATGTTGATTAAATTGAAGTAAAAAATCCAGATTTTTTTTGTTGTCTTACAAAATCAGCAGAATATTTAGAGAAAAATATAATAGGATTTTTTTTGCAGATTTTCTGCAGATTAAATTGAAGAAAAAATGCAGATTTTTTTCTGTCTCCAAAAAATCTGCAGAATATTTAGAGAAAAATATAATAAGAAAATTTTCTGCAGATTTTCTGCAAATTAATTTGAAGAAAAAATGAAGATTTTTTCTGTCTTCAAAAAATCTGCAGAAATCTTTAAGAAATCTTCAAAAAAAGAAATTTTCTGCAGATTTTTTTTAGCTGGAATTAACGCCCAAATTAATTTAAAGCATAGATTTAAATAAATTTCTATTGAATTATGTTTATAATACCAAGATTAAGTTAACTGCGAAGCAAAATTAAAATCGGAGAATTTTTTTTTGCTTTTATTTTTTTATTTTTTGACGAAAAAAATATTAAAAATTCGGCACAAATCATTTCAAAAAACTTTTTTTACATAAATATTAAAGATTGAAATATAGTAAATTATCAAAAAATAAAAAGCATCGTCTAATTCTTTGCGTTACCTCAAAAATAAATAAAAGGGAAAATAAAAAAAATCAAAATGGCAACATTTTGAATTCAAAATCTGGCTAATTGGTGGTATATGTCTGTTAAAAACTGTTAAGAAGATTAGTAATACCAATACATTCGGTTTAGCGACGAAATCAAAATGTAACTGTCCTATAAATAGGACGTAAAATTTCCTATTTATAGGAAATCCTATAAATAGGATTTGGGTTAAGTTGCACGTTAAATCATACGTAGGGGGTCAACGTCCTCCCGCTGGTGTGGTGCGAAAGTTAGGAGAGGTGGGTGGCAGCTCAGATATCGTCCTCGTCATGTGACCACCATTCAAAATTACTACGTCCATCCCAAAATAGCCCTCGTGTTGCTTCAAAAGGGGCAGTTAATATAACCGAACTAACTAAACTAAACTATAGAGACACTAAAATTTAAACTAGATTAAATTAAATCCCAGGAAGTACTGATTATGATCGCGAAAAATAGATAGTTTCCATCTTATCTGTTCGCACAACGTATACCTTATTTACATAGAAGTCCAGATTAATGCGCTTCAAACATCGAGGCGGCGATTGTAATTGGTTCAAATATACAGCAAGCAATCCAAATTTCAAATCTGTCAGCTCAATAACTCATTCAAGGCAGTAAATCAAATTATTTCATTTTATCAGTCGAGGTGATGATTCGCCGCCCTCTCGAAATCCATCTACTAGAATGGTTATTTCCCCACCAATCTGTCTGATCTCGTAAACTTTTATCACTCTTTTTTATATTATATCCCCTCCCTCATTCACTACTGTCTTCTAAGCCAATTACATCGATTGTAGTTCCTGGTTGGCTAAGTGGGAGATGTCACCAGTACTTTCCGGCAAAATTCGAAAATTCTTGAAAGGCGTGAGGTCAGTGGAATGTTTTGAAAAATTCAAGAATAGGCCGCCTTTCTATTGCCCTTTGATTTCCAGAAAACTGTTTTTCAAAACATTTTACAATAAATATATACTTTTTTAGTTATTCAAATAAATATTTTAAACTCGAAATATTTTACAACACTATCATAAGGCGATCAGAAACAACAGTAATTATTTTCAGCAACCAAACCTATAACTTTAGTTTTAAACACGAAATTATAACTTTATATTTCTCCTATGGACCATACAGATCTTACAAATTGTTTTTTTGTGATTACAGACCACTAAGTCCTAGAATCTAGAAGTCACTAAGAACTAGAATCACCCCCCCCCCTCTCCGTGGGAGTAATCTAAACCAGTGGTTCCCAAACTTTTTGATTGTGCGGACCACCTGTTGTGTAAAAAAATATTTTGAGGCCCACTAACTAAATATAAAAGTAAAAATATACAAACACATATATTTATATAAATATTATATGTACGTATTGGTCAGTAATTAGTAACACTTACTGTAAAAGGATTAAAAATATATTGTTTCATGAAGCAGAAAACGAGTGAAGACTGTTGAATTCCCCCCGACTTCGACTCTTGACTATCGTGTGGGCCGAGATCCATGGGTTTGGAACCGCTGATCTAAACTAATCAGGCTATGGATAATTTGACATCCTGGTTTTGGTGACCTCAGAGTTAGGTCTGGGTTTTGAGATCCGATTCCACCAAAGATCCGTCATGTATATGGGCAGGATAGACGGTAATTTGATGTCAGGGGTCAAGAGTCTTCCCACCGGAATGGCATGGAAGTTCAGAGAGAGGGGTGCTAGCTAGAGTGTCCTTCTCGTCCTCTGACTATGGTTCAAAATGACGAGGACCGTCCCGAAACAACCACAGCGTTGCTTCAAAAATGGGATGTTAATAAAACTAAACTAAATAAGCTATCCCCAGTTCTGTTGTATAACTAATACTTATGAGGAAAGGCAAGACTAGTTAACCAAAAGGGATATAAAAAGGGAGAAAGCACTTTCCTGTTTCCCTCCTAAAATCCTGATCTTGTCCCAATGCTTATCCCGATCTTATACAATGGCTGGTTTGACGCTTAAGTACTTCAGATGTCCTCTATGTTCTTATATGGACTGAAAATAGAAATAAATGTACCAAATAGGAAGTGCCATCTAATTAGGAGGTTAAATAAATTCGTAGGCGAAAGAGTTAAAAGGATATGAAGCATTTATATTTAACTTGACTTGTTTCAGGTTTATTAAGATGGAATTCGCTAATCAACTTTTCACTCACTTCCTGATGCGCTAGAACTTCTGCATAGTTGTGTATTCTCGATGAAAATACACTATTCCAATATTTTCAAAGCTTAATTTATCAGTCAATTGATGAATTTAACTAAATTTTGATTTCATAGCGTGGCGCCATCTGGTAGTGTGTTTGAGAAAAATTTGATTTCAAGATTCCATAATATTTAAAACAATGAATTATAAAGTGAAAGGCCAAAAGTAGAAGATAAGTAAAATAAAAATAATGACGGGAGGCTGTCTTTTCAAACAGCCGCTGATGTTAAAGGCGTAGGACTACTTTACTCGCGTGACTCTTTTGTTTCTCGAGGTTCCTCGTAAGTTTTTATGTTTAAATAAGTTTTTTTCTAACTTCTGTTGTTACCCTTTATTTCTAAAATTAGACGTTAGTTATATTTCTAACATATGTAGTTACTGAGATGCAGAGGATCGCATCACCAATTCATGCGTATTTTTGCCTAATTTTCCGACTCGGTAGTCGCTGAATTACAACTCCGATTTTCATTTTTTTTGTAACTTCTGTTGTTACCCTTTATCTCTAAAATAAGACGTTAGTTATGTTTCTAACATATGTAGTTACCGAGATACAGAGGATCGCATCACCAATTCATGCGTATTTTTGCCTAATTTTCCGACTCGGTAGTCGCTGAATTACAACTCCGATTTTCATTTTTTTTTGTAACTTCTGTTGTTACCCTTAATCTCTAAAATAAGACGTTAGTTATGTTTCTAACATATGTAGTTACCGAGATACAGAGGATCTCCCATACCAAGTTTTGCGGCGTTTTGGCGTGCGAATCAATTTCCTTCCTGAGACCCCAATGGGAGGAACGTAGTCCTACGTTAAAAATAAAATTATACTTTTTAGTACTCTAATAAAAGCGTGTTTATAAATACTGTTTTTATTAGCTTATTTAGATTTCGTCCAGCCGTATAAACTAAAGCCTAAACTTTTAAATTCCAGTTTTATTTAAAATGCAGACTTAACCGAAAACGTCACAACAATATCTCTCGCATTTGAAATATTTATGGACACGCGCAGATGCTGAAGCAAACAGTACGATCGCAGTAAATACCATTCGCTGTTCTACATATTGCATGCAATGAAAGTAGGAGAGAAACCTGAATGTTCACTCTCAACGATTCCTCTCTGGGGTCCAATTCAGCGCAATATGCGGTGATATTGAAGCGAAATAGGAGTATTATCCTTACCCCGAGCGAAAATCGATACCACCCGCGAATCGATACATTTTGAATTGATTTCGAATGCGAATTTCATGTCTGAACTCTCCAAGCTGCGTGTCTTTCGACTCGAAGACCGTTGCTGATTCGTAGATTCGTAAGAAAACAAGAAATACGTGCTGTAGAGAAGGGAATTGGAAAGTTTATTTATATTTTTGCTGCATTGTCAGACAATTCAGTTTTTTGAAATCGAATGCGGAAGTTTTAGTACATTTAAATGAACCAATCTATATTTACGTGATGCAAGTCTAATTACCCTAGCAAATTTAATTTAGAAGTTAATGAGCGATTTTCAGGAAAAAAAAAGATGTGATGTTACCAGTGGCGAATCCGGGGGGGGCTATCGGGCTACAACCCCCCCCCCAGAGCCAAGCCAGAATTCTTGATTTAATTTAACATCATTACAAATGTTTTTCTTAATTTATCTCTTTAAAGTCTCAAGAATATTTTATACATGGAATTGTAAGGAAATATTCAAATGAATAAGAATAATCTGCTCTTAAGTTAAATATGAAAAATAGAAAAATTGGTTCCACCGTTTAGAGGTTAACAATTCAGTTCCTTTTATTTTTTTCGTGAACGAAGCATACGAAGGAAAATGATTGAATATTCAAAAAATTCGACCCCACTATTTTGATGAATCCCACGCTATAGGCCTCACACTTAAAAACCATTTTTTGGAACTATGTCTATCAGAAAAACACGATAGGTTAAAAGCTAAGCGATCTAGATGAAACAAATTTGGTATCTGGTCTTCACACCAAAATTGTAAACCATCAACAAATTTCGTTCGTATGCTTGTGAAAATGATGACTGTAGAATTCTATGAGCTACACGGATGAAATTTGGCCTATGGTTTTATTATCAGAATCATAGATCTCTATCATATTTTGGGACAAATCCGCCTATGGGTTGGGTGCCTGTCAGCAGAGGCGAATCCGGGGGGGCTATCGGGCTACCGGCCCCCCCCCCCCCAGAGCCAAGCCAGAATTCTTGATTTAATTTAACATCATTACAAATATTTTTCTTAATTTATCTCTTTAAAAAAATAATAAAAACGTTTCAACTTTGCTTTCTAGCTTGACAGGCTCGAAAATTTTGCTACTTTTGTAGTCATTCCACTTGCACTTGTAGCATCGACGCGGGAGGAGACATTTTTTGGCTAGTTATTTCATCGCAATTTTTATTAAATTATCGAAAGCATTGTATTGTTCTTTATGATCCTTATTGTCAGGTGAGTAAAGTCTGTAAAGTTAAAGAGTTTTGGTTTACTTTAGCCTTGAAGTTTGACATTCGTCACGACGATACAAAGATTTTATGACCTCACCCCCCCCCAACCCCCAGACCGGAATCCTAGATTCGCCACTGGATGTTGCAGAGCAGTGATTGCGACTTCATAATAAATCACTCCAATAAGCATTGAAGCAGATTATTGGCACATTATTTGATGTTATAACAATCTTAAGAATAAACAACCTGGAAAAATTGCAAATTTATCATGCCAACGAATAAACAAACAAAAAACACTGCATCTATTTATCATATATACAAACATCAACAAAAAATAATATTTGTATGTTATAAATATTATTTGTTACGTTATAAGTACTTCAAATTTTGTTCGCAAATGCCGAAGAATAAAGCACGTTTTAGCGAAGATTTCGTGACAATAAGTTAAAATAGTTAATATTTGATTGATAAAAGACACGAAAATATTTTCATCCCGAGCAAGCCCGGTATATCAGAATATCAACTGGTTTATACTATAACTGTAAAAGTGAATCTGATAAAAACACTGAAACTATAAGGTAAGAAATATAGAAACATGTTAACAAAATCATTTATATATATATAATCCCCACTTCATAAAATGTCAACTTAACGCATAAAGAAAAAAAGAGAACTCAGATAAAGTGATATGGAAATAGAGTAATTAAATTAAAAGAAAGTTGGTAAAATTAAAAAAAGCGCGTTAAAATGTTTCTCCATAAAGATTATTTAATTTTTTTAAATGCCACTTTTCTTATTAAGGCAAAAATAAATAAAAAAGAATTAAAAAATGGATGATTAACTATAACCTTTCATTGCGTCAAAGTCTTTGAAATAGTTCACTACTTTATAGCTATGCAGTTTTAAGTGAAATATAAAGTAGTTTTCAGGGTTCACATTTTTAAATTGTCGCTTGGTCTTAAACTTTTGGGATCTCAAGTGGATAATTTCAGCTTTATTTGCTCGTTTGATGTGTTTTAAACTTAAATATCATACAAAATTGCTTATTTAATCAGTTTTCCCTAATTTATTTATTATGATTATTGTTTAAAAATTATTTAAAATTGTGTTTACATTATTTTCTTAATTATGATTAAATTAATTTAAAATCTTGCTGTGACCAGTTAACAAAATTTTATTCTAATGTATTCTATGATTTATCAGAGAGAGCACCAAATCGAGGATATAGATCGAGGGAGAGACAACTTGAGTCTAAGGCAGGGACAACTTGCTCTAAGGGAGAGGAAACTTGACTCTAAGGGAGGGATAACTTGACTCTAAGGCAGGGGCAACTTAACGCTAAGGTAGGGAGAACTTGACTCTAAGGGAGGGTCAATTTGACTCTAAGGTAGGGACAACTTGGGTCTAAGAGAAGGACAACTTGACTCTAAGGTAGGTACAACTTTACTTTATGGGAGGGAAAGCGTGACTCTAATTGAGGGACAACTTGACTCTAATGTAGGGAAAAATTGACTCTAATGTAGGGAAAAATTGACTCTAATGTATGGAAAAATTGACTCTAATGTAGGGAAAAATTGACTCTAAGGTAGGGTCAACTTGACACTAAGGGAGGGACAACTTGACTCTAAGGTAGGGACAGGATCTTTTACCTTCAACGACAAATCCGTTTGAACAACAAGTCTTCGATGGAATCGGATACCGAACACAGAACTGAAAATCAGAGTTAGTGCTTGCCTCTCGACTGTCTCGTATAATTACAAAAATGTTGCGTTTTGTGTTTAACTTCGCAGTAAATGAACAAAATCGCGTATGCATTTTGGACCTCTTCCTGCTGATCGACTCAGTTCGAAATTTGAAACAGATCCATAAGATTTTGAAATCAAAACCTTCATTCATCTTGTTTGCTGTGTTTTTGAGTTATCATATTCACATACACTCGGACAGGCAAACAAACTGAGGTTAACCTGGAGTTTAAGGTGCGTACTCACTTCGTTTACCTTAAGCTCGCCAATTGTTTGTCGCCAAGAGAGAGAGAGAGAGTGCCAGAACATTTGCTTTGGATGCGAGTTGAAGATTTTTTCGGCGTCGTTTGCGCATGCGCCGACAGTGATTTGTTTACCGGTCTACGGCGCATTGCCTTAATTTCGCCTCATTTCCATTGGTTCACTGTCTTCTCTCTTCGATTTGATTGGTCGGCATACGAATTTGAATAATACTTTGTTTGGAATTCTTGATCATTTACCAAACGAATTTTTTCAATAACCCTTCTGAAGATTTTCGTTCATTTAATTTGCTGATTCTCTTCCTCTGTGTTGCTGATTATGACTTCAAAATATCGAACAAGGAACGTATTTTCTGGAAACAATGGTTCCCTTGCTACGTTTCATCGTCTTCAGACGTCGTGTTTTACCTATGTTCGTGCTTTCCCTGTGTGTTTCGTTTCTCAATGAAAAAGCGAAGCTACGAGGGGCCAGCTTTGATGAAAGCGAAGCCGCTGATGTTTTTTTAAAATAAAAAATTTGCCCGGTACACACTTGAAATGTCGAAGGCATTGCGTGCTCAATCTCCAGTTTTGAGATGCCGTAGGCATCGAATGCGCAGGAGACCTGTAAAAACTCACTGCGCATCCTAAACAGTGTTTGGAGACAGTAAATAAAATTGCGCCAAAGAAAACTGGCGAGAAAATAGTACGCTCCCTAAACTCCAGGTTTACCCAAACTGACAGTTTCTCTTTTGACTGATTTAGCCCACATCAACAAGCTTGGCGTATTACTAAAATTCACCCACCCAGCTTGTTGCGTTTTTCATTAATTGCTTTCAAATGTACAAGACAGGCTGACAAACACTGAAGCCATCGTCGGATTTGGTCCAAAATAGATCTACAAATTTAATGTAATGATTATATGTAGAATTTCGTCTATCCATCTCTTCCCCTTTTAAGAGCTATTTTGTTTACATGCGGATTAACAGAAAGAAAGTCTCACTTTTGATACATTTGGCTGAACATTTCAAACAAATCTACAAGTTTGATGTTAAAGATCACTTACCAGATTTCATCCAGCCAAGATTGCATTTTTGAGTTACTATGCGTACATATACACGAATGAATAGACAGACATAACATAAAACCACCCCGTGCCCCTGTATCTATAACCTTAAGGTTATTTAAGCTGTGTCGCGCACATGAAGTGGATGAAAAATCACAACACCGGAAGTGACCAGTTCCAGAAACTTCTTTTTCGGACTCGGGATGTCTGAAAGATGGAGATTCATCACAATTTTGAGGCCGAATATTTCGACAATTACGATTTCTCTTTCTTTTCTTTTCTGTTTTGTTTATTTGTGGAAATATGAAACTTCCGAGCCCAGGGCCGTTTCCCAGTGTAATTCTTCGTCAAAAGGACACCGGAAGTGGATCCTCGGCGCGGAAGTTCTGTACCCAAAATAAACAAAACAGAAAACTCGTCCATACTTTGCACACAAGAAAATAAAAACCTATACACTAGTGCAAGCCACCCAGGAACTGGCCTGTTGAAAATACTGAAGCCGAAAAGATTTTCTTAATTATTTAAATGTCAGCATTTTGTACTCTTTTCGAAATCACTTTTTTACTGTAGTCACATATGTCAAGAAACGAAGTAGCAGAAGAAAACTAGGCTTATTTTTAACCGTGGACTTGAAGGGGTAGGCGCTTTATGATCCTTTCTTCATGTTTACGACAATTTGGGGAGTAGTATTCTCCTCACGTGCATTTCAAACATCCCAAGTTCAAGGAGCTGCAAGACCATCCATCTCTGAAGCTAATCCGTGGGCGCAGCGGAGTAAATAAACTGGAATCCATAAAATGACGAGATGGTTTTCTTTATACTTGGCAATAAAAACACAGAACTTTAGGTGATGTTTTCCTCTGCAGCACTTAGACACAAAATGAGACGGATTTTAGGGGTGATCATGAAGGCTATCAGTATATAAAGAACAGTCAATGAAAAAACAAAAATTCGTTCGATGAAAACAATTATAATGAAAGGTTGTTATGTCACACATGGATACTGAAAGTCAGTAAGAGAATTTGAGGCCCTTTACTTCCTATATCGTCTGGATAAAATTTTGCGATTTACTGTAAAGCATATAAGGATTCAGAGCAGAGAGTTGGGAGAGCGGAAGAGAAACTATAACGAAATGTCACATTTTTTTAAATGATGAATAAAAGAGAACAGTGTTAAATATGCAAAGCCAAGTGAGATCACCAAGAAAGAACGAGCCTCCTTACTTATGTTACTATTTACTGATCTTTTATGTGTATATAATGGAAGAAACATTGGCTTTCAAAATTTAGGGAATTTTTACTTTTGGTCAATTATCTTAAGGGTACTGGATATTTTAATGAAATTAGGTATTTAAGGGAAAGTTTGGTAAAACCGGATACTACGATTTTGGCACTATTAGTTCTGCTCTATAGTGGAAAGATTCTGGATTAAACAGGTTAAGAAGAAGGAACAGCCATAGTGGCCGTGTTAATGTTGTTAAATTAGCTGCATCTGTATAGATGAATTTGTTTTAAGACATCAACTCTCTAATATTTTTTTGTTTTTAAACTTCTTTATTTAATAATTATTACATTTATAAAAATTCTATCTAGTCTAGGTTATTATATGTTTGCTAAGGCTATCTTTATTTTTATAGGGATTTACACCCTATAAAAAAAACAATAAGGATTTAGTCCGATAATCACGTGGTTCTATTTCGTTTTTTATAACCTCTGCACTCGGGGTAAGGCAGGATACATTAAGGTTAAGTGGAGAAAGATGGGGTCAAACAGTATTGATGATTCTTCCGATGAAGACGATAAAAACACATCTACCATTGATTGTTTATATTGTAGAAATGTATTTCATAACTTAAAGAAATGTGAAGGGTGGATCCAATGTAGAAACTGTCTTAGTTGGGCCCACCAAAGCTGCAGTGGAGAAGAGAAAGAAGACAACAGCTTTACATGCGAATATTGCAACTAATATTCTTAAATTGTCATATAAAATAAAAATGTTTGCTACTTTTCCACTGAAACTCTAATTTTCCTAATTTTCCATAAAGTTAACATGTGTACCCGTCTTTACCCCACCAATAGGGCAAAACTGGGTGGTTTGACTTTTCCTATAAAAACCCATTGATTAAAAAAGTAGTGAAACTATGACATTTCAGAAATGATGCACCGTTCTCCGTTAAACGATGAATATTTTAATACAATTTGCTAATCTTTAAATGGAATAGTTTAGTTCCAACAGGCCCTCGAGCCTGATTTACCCGGTCTTACCCCACTTTCCCCTACATAATTTGGCTTTCTCAAGACAAACGCGTGTTGAGAATTAGCAGCAATTGGATAATTGGGATCAGCTACCTTTCCTCAAACATCCGAAAAAGAGACAGCGGAGGTTTGAATGTCTGCATGTGCATCATGTTGGTTGGGTGCGCAGATCTTCGTGTTGGCACCCCGTCAAAATATTCCAATCCATAAAAGCATCGACAAAATAGTCCGTGCCGAAATAGCCCTGACAAAATAGCCCAAGACAAAATAACCCGTGTTAAAATCGCGCCGACAAAATAGCCTAAGACAAAACAGCCCGAGATAAAATAGCCCTGACAAAATAACCCAAATTCAAATACTGAATAACATTAGAAAACATTATTTTGTCGCTGCTATTTTGTCGGGGCTCTTATGGTTTGGGTTATTTTGATGGGTCCTACTCCATGTTATTTAAAAGAAGGCCACGTGGCTGTTGGGACGAGATCTTGTATTCCAATGATCGCCTCTGCAGAGGTGGTGCAATTGGCTGTCATTGCGTTTGTATGGAAAACAATGAATGGTCAAATAGGGATAAGCTGGTTGACGAAAAGCTTGAAAGTGAGGATACTTGACGGATGGATTGGCCAGTCACATCTCCAAACATAAGCCCTATCCCAGGTAGTAAAGACGGTTGCCACTTCACTTTCCATAGTCTGTCCGCGAAAGCATTTCCGCGCGTTTCGGAAACCATTGCCGCAAGGTTTATGTAGGAAAGCTTTTTATGAACTACCTCACAGGAAAGTCCGCGAAACCATTTCCGCGCAAACCGTTTTGGAAACCATTCCCGCAAAATTGAAGTAGGAAAGCTTTTTATGAACCACGTGTCCCATCGTGTGTAGCCCCGTCAGGTACAGTGGTAGTGCTATTTTGTCCGCCGAAGGAGGGCTCTTAAGAACCTTATGAAAGGCCTGAAACAAGATTTAGGAAAGCCTGAAACAAGCTTGTAATAAAAGCTTGGGGAAATCTTACTATAAACCTTACAGAAAACCTTGTTTCTTGTTGACTAGAGAACCTTGCCGAAAGGTTCAACCCTCGTCATGGAAACCTTTGTGACAACCCTTTACCTTTGCCGACGACAAGGTTTCCAAAACCTTTTAGACAAGCCTTCTTTGCTATTTGGGATGCAATATATCTGGGAAGCTCTTGGGACGATAATTGCAACTGGCTTTCTTCGTCTCTGGAAACAGGGCCGGATTAAGCCCCCCAGGGCCCTTAGGCAATGCAAGTCTCGGTGACCCCTTTCTCCGTCCTCAGCCACCAAAACCGGATATTTTAGTATTGATTTTAATTTAATCTCTATATAAGCAGTTTGAAGTAGCAAATTTTGACGAACTCAAATAGTAAGTCATTTAATTGCGGATCATTTTCAAGAGAGTTCATTTCAGTATATATCTTATAAAAAAATGTAAAATTCAAATTTAAAAGCAATTTTATACTAAATAGTAAAAAAAAGACAGAACTTTTTTAACACAATCCAAATACTATTTAATTATAGGATCGGACATTTTTACTTTCTCGTATAAGAAGTATACAAAGAGAAAGTATTGTAATCGTCGAAAAATGCGAACTCGAGATTTTGACGAATCTCCACGTTTTAGACCTCCCGAACAGAACAAAATTTTGTCCGTAAAACACAATTTTGGAATTATGTCTGTCTGTGGACACGATAACTCGAAAACTATTAGAGCTACGGGGATGAAATTTGGTATGTGATCTTGACACATAATTTGTAGGTTTCTTTAAAATTTTGGACAAAATCCGTCTACGGGAAGTCTGTCTGTGTGCCCGCGGTCATGTGAACACTAAAACTCAAAAACTTGAATAGCTAGATGGATAAAATTTGGTACACAGTATTATAATCATGAATGTAGGTCCGTATCAAAGTTTGGACCAAATCCGTCGAAGGTCTTTCGGACTGTATAACTGCATACTTGTAAAAATTATATCTCCTAAACCCTTTGGCTTAGATAAATAAAAATTGGTATGACGGTTGCTAACATTAATTATAGATCTGCGCCCAAATTTCGTTTCAATCGGTTAAAAAAGAGTGTTCAAATTGTATATTCAATTTTTTTTACTTGCGTACTGGAAGCAATCTCAGCGCATGCGCAAGTTATTCAGCGATAGCGAACGAGATAATTTTCTCTTGGTTTTTTTCCTCGCGCACGCCCTCGCATTAGCGGAGCTTGCAAGAGTGTGATAGAAAGTAAATATTGCTGAAATTTAATACATACGCATCTCTCTGAACGTGATTCTTCATTTAAATATTTTACTATCACTATAATCTACAATGAAAAACCTTCTGATAGTCATTGCATCCTGGGTTACAGAACGCCGCCCCAAGCCCCTGTACCTGATGCTTTTACGGCAACCGCACCGGTTGAGTGGACATGGGACAGTAGGTTCGAATTTTTTATCCACGCAGGGGGAGGGGAAATGACAAAGTTTTGAGAAGTATACGAGAAAGTTTAGGGGATGCCACTCCAGCTGGTTTAACTTAGAAAGCAACATATTTTTTCTAATTTATAAAACAACATAATATAAAACTTGCAAAAAGTAATTGATTAGTATTGTTGTTAGAATAATGTTCCAAAATTTAAACGGTATTTGATTTTAGTTTGAATAATCTCGAGTGCACGGCCTTTCTAATTTAAATAAACATAAATTACTCTGAATGTACAAAAAAAATCTCGAGACCTCGGGGGCCCCTCAAGTTTCTGAGCCCATAGGCAGTTGCTTACTTTGCCTATTTAATGATCCGGCCCTATCTGGAAACAGCGTTGTTGAAGGAGTGAAGTGTAACTTCCACAGGGACTCATCAGCTGTCTTATTTCCGTTATGAATTCAGATTGTTAGCACATTATAACAGTAAGAGAGGATCATATCCCTTACAAATACATTCTTTTGTTTGATATTAAAACTTCTATTTGAGACCTTCATGCACTGATGAGACTTGAGCATGACAATACGTGCGCAATCATAACTGTTTCTATGGTAATTTTTTGTATCGTACCAAACTATGTAGCTACCTAGTGTCATTAAAATAAGTCCAGATTCTGGAGATAACCGACCGAAAGAGGAAATTCTTTTAATTTTGAACTCCAATGTATAATGAAAGACAAAGAACTGCAGTGGAAGAAACTCAAATACCAAGAAAGTACTCACTATGTGTTGTGTCTACATACGTGGCTCCCTGTCATTTTATTTGTCACAAACGACTCTCTTTCTCAATACATTATGAAATTTATAAGAAAAAGTCCAACATATTCAGAGGTCTTTATATTGGAAAAACGGTTTGTAACTATACATTGTAAAAAATATCCGTTTTTTTCCCGGACTTTTTCCGTATATTTGACGGTTTAAAGCTGTTTTGTTGACAAAACGGTTTTTCACCGTTTTTCGCTCCAGCCATAAACGGTTTAAAACCGTCAGTTTAAATTCTATTTTTCGTCATACGGTATTGCTTTCCGTACGATAACTTTCCCTTTCCTTAAATGTAATTTTATTGCATTCATTTCATGTTTTTAATAGGGTTCCATCTCCGTAACCTTAAAACACGTGTTCTGGCAATAGTTGATTTTTACACCACTAGGTGGCGCCCCTAGAGCTATAGTGACTTTAAAACTCAAATAGATTATTTTTTCTTTATTTTATGAAGTCTCCGGTGGTCTAGTGGTTAGAGCGACTGCCTTTTATTTCTATGAACGCGGTTTCGATCCCCGGCTCGGAGGAGTTAGAAGTTTTGTCACCATCTTGCATCGAAATCGTCCAAGTAAGTTCAATTAAAAATTATATTAATTGAAATTAATAATTAAGCCTTGATTAATTAATATTCCTAATTGATAATAGACATCAGCACATTTCAACTCAACTCGAACAGAAGGAGAAAAACAACTCAACTCAGTCGATGACGTCACTTACTTCGATGACTTAATTTTTACGGAGAAAACTTGATTTCATACGGTAAAAAACCGTTGTGACTACGGATTTACTTCGTAACTTTTACGGGAAAAACTTGTTCCTGTATGGTAAAAAACCGTTTTGCCTACGGATTTACTTTGTAACTTTTACGGTTTTGCACAACCAACCCAGCTGCCAGTTTAAAACCGTAAATTTTACGGGATTTTTTTTACAGTGTAGGATCTATGTGAAAAAGATAAAAAAAAAGACTATATCATCTGTGTGTAACTAGTAACTAAATGTATAGTAAATTGTGCAACGATTTTCTGTCAAAAGAAAACTCTCTCCAGCGAAAGTGATTTTGAAATGGGATGAAGAATGAAAAAGATGAAAGAACAATTTCGGTAGATATTTATCAAATGGAATCGAGTAATACACAGCTATGCTCTCTATCGCTAGAAATTTCGCCTTTCTGGTAGTGAGTAGGTATGTTTGACAGATAGCGAATGCTGTCTACAGTCAAACACCTAAGCAATCCATCCAAAGTCATTTAAGACACTATAGTGTGTATGATAGTAAACTCGTGGATGCCAAGCTAATAGCGTTCGTCTGTTCATTTCAGCACTGTATATACTGGCGCGTAATGCACAGGGTGTCCCCAAAATATATGAACATTTTATATAGCTATTAAATAAATAACTGAAAACATACCTAATCATTTTTATAACTATTCTAATATATTTACAAATACAAATATCGAATCCTGTCAACTATCGGACGTTTCATGATTCTATAATATATAATTAATACAAATGTTTTTCATTTTTTACGATTACAATTTGGGAATATCCATAAATGATGTCACACTTTTTTTCAATATTTTTGATCCCCTCCCCCCCTTTGTCACAAAATGTCACACTTCACCATACCCCTCCCCCCCTTGTCACATGCCACGCTATATTACATAAACGTATACTTGCAGTTCAGAAACAAAGTACTACGTTATAGATCATATTTCAAATTTTATTTTTAAACTTTAACTATGTGTTTTAATGACATTTGTGAGCAGGGGGAGGTTTTCTTCTAATGGTGAAGAATTTCTGCTGTTACCATATTCGTGATGTCACACTTCTTGTTACCCCCTTCCTCCTTGTCACAATTTCACGAACCCCCTTCCCCCCTCCAAGAGTGACGTCATTTGTGGACGGCCCCTTTATGAAATTAAAAATATTCTTTTTAATAAATAATGGCTCAATCAGACGTCGTAATTACAGCTACTGGCAACTTCAGATCCTCGTCGACAGTGGAACTACGTGTGAGCTCATCAGGTATTAACTGCGTAGGGTAGTTTGCCAGCGTGTGGATTGGTTAGACATCTCTTCCTAAAAAATATCATGATTGATGATTTTTTTTCTGAATTTGCAACATGAAGCACTTCAAGTAGGATGTAGCACTTCGCATTATTATGGCAACTAGAGGGCGTTATCTAAATGGAATTCTAGCGAATGGATGATGAGCTCGAAGTGGTAGGTACGCCCATCATACTCACTATACATACTAATTATGGATCTCGTGCAAGTAGACTTATTTATTTAAGTGGGGATTCCTGAAAGATAATACTTACTCAAGACCAGTTACAATCAACAATCGTGAGCATATACTGAAAGAGATTGCGTTAGAACGCCTCCGCTAACTAACAAAATTCTATATTTGTATCGATTAATTTGAGTTATGAGACTTTTATGCATGTTATTAATTGCTTATTTTATAGTTATGCAAATTGCTCTTACGAGGATGAATAAAAAAGTTTAGAAGGGTAATAAAAAATTATTTATTAACAACAGACAGAAAATTCAAAAGGGAATTAAGAGGCATACTTGCCGATCACTTTTCCACATAATAACCAAATCAAGTTATACATTTATCTGAACGCAGACCAACTTGTTTAACCCGACTTGGTAGAAATCACGCTCCTGCAGCTGTTTACAGAGAACTTTGTTGCAGATAAGTGTTTGGAACTCAGATTGGATGCCAAATGTGGGCTGTATGGGAGTTGAATCCAGACTTCCCACTTGAACTTTTACTGCAATTCTTGCGTTTTCAGAGCAGTATGGGTACTGTCATGATGGAGGATGACACCATCACTCAACATACCAAGGCGTTTGCGTCGGATGGCTTAACGATGGCCCAGTGACTGTTCCCTTTTTCCGAAATTGAAGGAACTCTTATCTGGAACAAGGTTCTCTTCAGACAGCGATTTGGAAAAGCTGCCGAGAACTGGCTCAATAGGCAAGGACGTGATTTCTACCAAGCCGAGTTAAACAAGTTGACCCTGCGTTCAGATAAATGCCAAGATAGATTTGGTGATTATATGGAAAAGTGAGCTGCAAGTATGCCTCTTAATTCCAATTTATATTTTCTGTTTAATGTTAATAAATAATTTTTTATTACCCTTTTAATCATTTTTTTGTATCCATCCTCGTACATTTTTTGGAACACACTTTATATGAGTTACCGTAAATTGCAAAAGCGAAAATACGAATTTCACTAAACTTAACTCATTTAGTATAATTCACTTGAACAATAAACTCGTATTCGGCGAATTCGTATGGAACACAATCTTCATTAAAAGAGCTCGTAAGTGGAATGTGTGTTGACTGATCGAAAATATTTAGTTTAGAATACAAACTTCATTAAAAGAATTTGTAAGAGGAATATTGATTTACTGGTCGAAATTAACACTGATCGAAAATATTGAGTTTAGAAAACAAACTTCATTAAAGGAATTTGT
>BGPR01000620.1:356351-370340 GCA_013235015.1 Araneus ventricosus
TGATCGGAAATATTGAGTTTAGAATACAAACTTCATTAAAGGAATTTGTAAGTGTAATATTGGTTTACTGGTCGAAATTAAAACTGATCGGAAATATTGAGTTTAGAATACAAACTTCATTAAGGGAATTTGTAAGTGGAATATTGGTTTACTGGTCGAAATTATCACTGATTGAAAATATTGGGTTGCATGAATACTTGTTATTCCCTCAGTAGAACCGTTGAAATATGAAAAGCAATTAAAGATATTGAAATAGTTTCAATAATTTATTCCCAAAAACAATACTGTTGTAGGTGGAGATAAAGATTTTGTAATTTCAAAGTCCGTTATTAAATAAAATGAAATTATTTCAAATCAATTGAGAAATTACATTTTTAATAAAAAAAGAACAAAAGTGTTTACTTTTTGATAGTGTTGACCCTTAAAAACCCAATTTTTTATTAATTGATTTTAAAATGTTTTCTGTGTTTCATTTCTTGAATAAAATATGGGAAAATTACTTTAAAACATCCAATTTTGTTTCAAGTATGGTTTATGGCTAAAAAACGGTTTGTTACCAACTGACAACACTGGGTTTTATTTCAGACAAAAATTCTTGATAAAATTCTATAACATTAAACGTAGATGAATTTTAATAAATAATAATATCGATAAGGATTTTCCTTTAACATTGTGGAATAAAATACAGTATTCGCAAGCGTACAAACAAAGCTAAAAAGATGCATTCTCAAGTGAAAAACATCAATTCTTTTATCACCGCTCAAGTTGCCATCTATATGGTGCAAATTGATTTAATAAAATTTTCAAGGTTATTTTATGTTGTTTGAGGGCATGGATTTTTTTCTCTCCCTTGCATTTTCTCTTAATAAAAGATTCAAGGTCAGAGACACAAAAAGAAGGTATTTCCTTGAAGTTGAACGGGTGATCAACCCAGCCGCTCGGAAGGGTTTGAGTTACTGTCCATAGAGGTATTTTAGCATTATGTCTATGGGCCAAAAATTCCACGCCAAACAAAAGTGGCCGTTGAGAAAGGTGACGCTAAAAGAAGTAGTTTTAATGCATAAATATATAAATGAATCAATTTCAGCTCACAAATTTAAGAATACAAAATTTCATCCACGTATGACACTTGGGAAAGTTAGTTAAGTGGCTAATATATGAAAAAGGCATTCCTTTCTTCGCCAAACATGTCGGGTGACAACGGCTGTTTTGAATACTTCAACAATTCAGATCGCAAACGCGATATAACAATGCCATTTTTGAGCTGCTGTTTCAAATGCAACTTTCGACCTCAACCTCAAAACAAGTCCCTCTTATCGGCAAAGGTAAACATATTAAGTACATCAAGAAACTTCTTTCCAAGGTACAAAATAAAATGCACAACTTACACAAGGTATCCAGGAAGAAAAGAAAGTCCACCACAGTTCAAAAGGAGAAAAAAAGTGACATAGTAATCAACACCATACAGGAAAAAAGAAGAGCATCCTGAGATTCCTGGCCCAAAAAAATGAAAAAAAAGAAGAGTTTCATTTTGTAAAGTGAGTTCTTCGGCAGGAGTTTTATGTCCTTTATGTCCACGAAGCCGATAAGGACCTAGTTAGGAGTAAAGGACTTTTTTAGAACGTTTGTGAAAGCGCCCTCTTGCGAGCATTTAAAAAGAAAGGTTCGGACTATTTGTTTACTTCGAATTTTTTATTCTTGCACGTGATACATTTTGTGCCTGCTTAAAACCTCATTTCGGAACTTAGTTTCCGCGAACTTTTGGGGAAGATTATGTTCTATCCAAAGTTTTGTTTAGGAAAATGGCTCTAAAGAACATCATAATTTAATAGTCTTAGGAATTCATTTATTTTCTGAACGAGTCCTTTGAAAACTGTTTTGTTTTAATTTTAAAAACAAAAAATTATCATGGTATATGTATACGTATATGCTAGCAAATACATATTGAAATTGGTGTTATTTTATAACACTGATACATCATCAGTTTTGATGAATTTTAATATTTTGTTAAATTGTATTAAGTTGGTATAATAAAAAACAATGCAAAGTAGTCAACGTTACTGATACATTTACAAAAACATAAAAATACAAAATATTTTTAATTCTCTCACTGAAACTATACGTCAGTATTTCATAATGATATTAGTTTCAGTAGCATCTTGAATAACATTATGACAGTTTTTAATTTACTTTTATTTCAAAATGTTAATAAAAGTCATATCCATTACTTTCTACTGAACACAAATAAAGGCGACTGTTCTGTACTAAACGCTTTTAAATTAATTCACTTTAGTTTTTCTAAAATTGCCAGGCAAATTAACAGATTTATTTATGTTTTTGAACTGATGAAAGTTAAAATTCAAAGGTAATTATGTTTTGAAATCATTCATTTAAATTTACTGTAATTTGTCAAGAGTTTAAATCGGTAATCAAGAACTTTCTTAGTTCTAAGATTTAGCAAAAGTAGTACTTAAATCAAGAGAATAAATTATTATTTCCATATGTGATTTTCACAGCATTACACCACTCTGAACGTTTTTTATGGCAAAAATAAAACAACTTGTTGTTTAAAAAGAATAAATGAAATAATTAACATCTTTCATCTTAATTTTTTTCAAAGAAGAAATTTAGAAACTTGAAGCTTCAAAATTTTTTATATTAAAAATATGAATCCTTTATTTATGTAATACGATTTGACGATGAATTAATTCATTTATATTTTAACGACGGCTTTCCTTGTAATATGCTAATGATAATATTTCGGTTTGTAAACTTTATTTTATTTGCTTTTAAATTCGTTTTATTGAATGAAAGTAACCTTCAACTGATTTTATTTAACAAGAACTCATAGCTTCTTCCAATGAAAAACTAACTCAGAAACTGCAGAAAGTTAAAACAGATTCTTTTTCAAAGGCCCAGTTATTTGCAACTTACGCTGATCTTCATAAATATTTTATAAAAAAAAATGTGTTCAGAAAATGTGTGGAGCGATTACAGGCATTCCTAGTCCACTTTTTTAATTCTAAACATTGATTTTTTAAAACATTATTTTATTTACTTTTTGAACAATTTTTTTTCCTTCGAGTATAAAATTAAAGATTTTTGTTTACAACCAAGTGTAGTGCATTTTGGATATGTTTCATAACTATGTTGATTTTAAAATTGTTTTCCCGTTTTCATATTATATTGATAAAAGTAAACGAGTCAGGATTCATGCAATATTAAAAAAAATTCTAGAAACGAACATAATTATATTGTCCTACGAATAATTAAAGCATTTATCAGAATTAAAATTTTGTTTTTAAACAATAGGATTCATTTTATTCACTCAAAGATTGCATTTGGTAGTTCATATTATGCGCAAGCACAATTGCAAATTTAAACAGAGTTTATATAAGCGAAAATAAATCATAGTTGTAAATATTGAAGAAAAACAATAAAAGATTGACATGATGATCGTCAACATCTTGGATAGTATTAATTTAACCCTTTATTTACTGAATTTACCTACTAGCAACTTTTTAATTTTGTTTTTTAATCATCAGATAACTTTTGTATGTAGAATAACCCTGGGAATGAGGAAAACACTTTTTTAATTAATTAAAATTACTTAATTAATTTAATTAATAATTGAAAAATTTTACTTTCTGCCTTCAGCTGCCATTTACTGCTTGTTATTGAAACTCCATGCTCCGTGTTCTTGTGAATACTGTCAGGAAAAACGGCCATATTGCGAAGGTATGAACGTGATTAAAGCAGTACTTTGAAGTAACGTCAGTAGATAAAGGGTTAAAGAATTTTAAATCCACATGAAGAACGTGCATAAAATGATTTTAATTTCCCAAGAAACATTCTGTTTTACATAAAAAAACTTTAGATGAATTTAACGTATAGTTACGAAAATGTTCAGTTAATTCCGAGATTTACGATTTGGGTTCAGATATTTTTATTTTTTAAAAAACAAGAATACATTTTGCTCACATTTATTATGTAAGTGATCATTAAGAAAATTATATTATATTACTCTGCGATGTCAAGAAATTAAATTACGTGATCTCTTTACATGATTCTAAAGTGTGAAAAGAAATTAAATCACTTGATCTTCCTTCGCATTTCTTATGTGTGAAAGGAAATTAAATCTCGTGAATTATAAGCGCTGGTATAAGCGTGATTGTCGTAGGGTAAAATTTTCACGTGACTGACAAAGATTATCTCAGCAATAAAAAAATCCAGTATTTCTTTGTAACTTATGTCGACCAACAGTTGTGTAAAAGCTCTTGAAAAGACATGCAATTAAAATACTATAACGAGTCAATAATTTGCAAATCTACCGTGAAGCACAAGAAGCTAAAATTGACTTACTTAGTTGTTTTTTTTAGGTAACGCCTCATTTA
This sequence comes from Araneus ventricosus, assembly GCA_013235015.1. Taxonomy (NCBI): domain Eukaryota; kingdom Metazoa; phylum Arthropoda; class Arachnida; order Araneae; family Araneidae; genus Araneus; species Araneus ventricosus. Next base: position 360,746 of record BGPR01000620.1, read on the forward strand.
TATCTAAAACCTCTCCAAGAAATAACTTCAAAGTTACACGCTTCTCAAAACCCAAATTCTGCAAAGTATATGTAAATGTAAAAAACTTGCAGGGGAAAAAAAAGCAAACAGGGAAAAAAACAAACTGATATCACCCATTGTTTCTCTCCTTTTTGAAATACTATTTAAAAATAGTTTAAACACCTGTGAAATGCATTCATACTATTCCTTATTGCACAAAATAAAAATAATAAAAAAGATTGAAAAAAAAGGAAACACCTGGGATATATATGGAAAAAGTCTTTCCTCGTACGTTTCCCCCCCTTTCTGTAGGTTTTACAACACCCCAGGCATCTGACAGTCAGGACACTTTCGCCCAGACAGCTGACTGCTTTCGTGTTTGCAAGTGCACGTCAGGGAGAAATCCTTTTGTCCCTCTGTCCTTCATCCGGCTCCATTCATTGCCATTGTCCGGCAGCACGGAATTTCAGAAGGAATCCACCCCTTCCATTGTGAAGGTAGCTCCTATGGACAATATCCAAATTGCATGCGAAAAAAATGTGCGCAAAAGGTTAAAAGAAGTGGGCGATTATGTGCTGCCATCTGCAGAGTGGTGTAAAATTTCAGTCGACGGATTTTTACCTTCAGATATTCGGAAATCCTGTTTCTTACTTTCGCGTAGATGAAGAAAAATACAGGGAAAGAAATGGATTCTTCAAAAAATTTGATTTCGAGATTTTGACAAAACTCTGCTTTTCAGAAAAATCCATTTTTGGAATTATATCCGTCCGTCGATCTGTGGACACGATAACTAAAAGAAAAGGTGGTAGTCTGATGAAATTTGGTATATGATATTAATATCTAAATCGTTGACTTCTATGAAACTTTGGACGAAATACGTCAAAGGAAAGACTATCTGTCTGACCGCCTGTGGTCATGAGAACATGATAACTCAACAAGAGATGTGTAAAAATTAAAAAAAAAAAACGCTTTTATCAATAATTCTCAAAAATACTATAGATGGCGCCCCTGAAACCTGCCGAGTGCAAGCGTAATTTTGCTAATTTTTTTTAAAAAATTGATAATTGAGAGCTCTAAAATTATTAAAATATTGCATAGTCATCAAGATCCAATGAATATATAAAATTTCAGAACTCTAGTGCATTAAGAAGGGAGTGAAAAATCTATCACAAAATTCCAACCTTACATACATACAAACATGAAATATTTCAGACTAAACGCGTTTATAAAAACGCAACGAGCTTGAAAAATGAGCTTTGACACACGGTTTTATCATCAGAATTGTAGTGAATCTGTATTGAATTTCGGACGAAAACCGTTTTTTGGTCTGCATGCCCGCGTCTATTTGAATGCGGTAATTCAGAAACTCAACGAATTAGACGAATGAAATTCGGGATGCTGTTTTGAAAGTCTCAAGCCTTCTCCATTATCTGCAAGCCGACATTGGGAATTTGTTGCGTCTTCTTCGTCGATGTGACAGCGCAAATTAACTATTCTCCCCAACCACATAGAAGAATTTTCACTATAAGGGGGAAGGAACACTCAGAAGAACAGAAACACACTGACACTCACATATTAATTTATTTCAATGGAATTTTTTTTGTTAGATCATTTTTTTCTTTCTTTTTTGTTGTAATTATAGAACTCGTGCCCATTTTTCAAAATTTTATTTTCATTTTTACTGTTTTTATTTATATATTTTTTATGTGCACATACTCTTCTTACTTTCTTTATATTATCCCATAATTTTATATTTCTGTTTTTGTAACTTTTCCAACTCACTTTTTTCGTCATAATTTTGCCAGATAGTTGAGCTAAACTGTTTAAATAACCAAAAAGTTCTACAGAGTGGCGACAGAACCTGAAAATCAGGGATATCAGGGAATTTTATAGATCAGGAAAAATCAAGGAAATTCGTAAAAATATCTAAAAATCAGGGAAAGTTAATAGTTACTTGAGTTATTATCTATAAATTAGTATCTTATGTCTAGCATTATTTGTAATAATAAATGAAATTTTTTTTAAAAAACTTATATTCATTTATAAAAGCATAAGTTTTTTTATTAGAGTAATTAATTTCTTATGATTTGTTAAAGAATAAAGATTTGAAGTAATATTTTGGCTGTTTCTCTTGTTTAAATCTTTGCTAAAATATATATTATTGGGTACGTATAATTGATTATACTATTTTTATATTTATGCTGCAACATGTTATTCTGGTACTCATGAAAAGAGTACTAATTAGTTATTGAACTGTTTTAAAGTTTTGGGCAAAGATCAGAATAACCTTTACTGTTAACATAATTTAACTTGTGCTGCAAAGAGTAGTTTTAATGCATCTTAGAATTCTTATGCAGTTTTAGAAGCAAAGTATTTTGTTAAAATTTCCAGTATTTTTTACATATAAGAAATGTAATATACTGTTGTAATAGATTTTTTTAGGATGTTCATTCCATTTTTTAAAAATTATTTCATAAAAATATTTTTTTCATATTAAATAACCGGTAAAAGTGTTTTTTATAATGTATATTGTACACGTATAGTGATTCTGAGTAGGGATAAAGCCAGGAAACTAATAAAATTAGTAGCCGTAAATCTGGGAAATGTTGTAAGTTTAGTCAGGGAAATTTTTTTCACAGTTTCTGTAGCCACCCTGTTCTAGTCACAGGGGCATGAAGTGGTGTTCTAATCTGTCTTGAAACTCAGGACACTTTCGTCTAGACAGCTGACAGTTTTCGTGTTTGTAAAACGCCGCCTGATCCTCATGGAGAAAGGATGTTTTCCCCTCTTACCTTCATCAGGCTCCATTCATTCCCATTATCTGGCAGCACGGGAAGGAATCCATCCCCTCAGTTTCCAGAGGCAGCTATTGCGAACAATACCCAAATGAATGGGAAAAAGTTCGTGAATGGTCAAAAGAAGTGGGAGGTCTTATGCTGCTACCTGCAAAATGGTGTAAAATTTAAGAACAGTAGAGCTTCGATTATCCGTGTCTCTGTTCTCTCTGTTGACTGAGCTGGTACCAGAAGATGGAATTGTGTTTTTTTATTTTAACGTAGGACTACGTTCCTCCCATTGGGGTCTCAGGAAGGAATTTCATTCACACGCCAAAAACAACGTTGTATAGGAGATCTTCTATATCTCATATGTTAAAAAGATAACTAATGTCTTAATTCAGAGATAAAGGGTAACAACAAAAGTTACAAAAAAAAATTGAAAATCGGAATTGTGGTTCAGCGACTACTGAGTCGCAAAGTTGGGCAAAAATGCGCATAAATTGGTGACGCGATCCTCTATATCAGTGGTGCGCAAACCGTGGGTCGCGACTCCCAAAGGGGTCGAGAAAAAATTTTACACAAAGTTAAGGGGCCGTAAATGAAAATAGTTCGCGCACCACTGCCCTAATTGCAGACCTGTTTCAAAGTTTAGAGCCATTTGGTTAAAGGGAAGAGACGTACTCTATTCTCTTCTCTATTCAAAAAAGCTAAACATGAAACATCTATACATATGATAAATTCGAGGGTTTAGTTTAGTTTTAGTTATTTTAACGTCCCTTTTTTAAGCTACACGAGGACTATTTTGGGACGGACCTCGTCAGTTTGAACAGCGCAGCGGTCAGACGACGAGGACGACACCTGAGCTGGTACCTCCTCAACAAGCTCCCGCACCACACTAGCGAGAGGACGTTTGATCCTTTTCATCTGATTTAACTTGTAGAAGGCCGTATTTCACGACGTATCTTCAGTTCGGAGGCTGATACCTTACCACTAGACTGCCGCGGCCTTAAGAAATTCGAGGAAAGAACATTGCCACTGGTTACTTTCTGGTACACAAAATATACACAGGGGAAGCACTGCAAGCGAAAAAAATTGGACCTTAAGACTTTGATAATCGTAAAAAATGGCCCTTGAGACTTTGATAATCTTAAAAAAATGGCCCTTGAGACTTTGATAATCCTAAAAAATTGGCCCTTGAGACTTTGATAATCCTCAACCTTTTTCCCTCCCAAATGAAAAAAAGCTTTTCAATTGCATCTATTCAGGGTCGGATTTATGCATTTCTACGCGCCAAAGGACTTAATTCTGCGCCCCCTTCCCTAGTGCATTCACTGCAATTATAGAGACAGGCAACGGGAATGTGCCACCAATTTGTTTAATGTGTAAGGATATGCTGACAGTGTTTTATATGGAGTTTCAAAATAACACTGAAATTTATAAATGTTTTATTGCAATTTCTTTTATATTTGCGCCCTTCGATTGTTGTGCCCATGGCCTAGGTTGCCCCTATGGGAAATCTGGCCCTGCATCTAGTCGTATGTCTGTCTGTACATGAACTTTTCATATTGTTTTTGCACTAAAATTGTACAGTTGTATCAAATTTTGGACCAAATCTGTCAAAAGCCAGAGGGATTTTTTTTTTCAAAAAATATATTTCATTACTTTCAGTTGAGCGTGACACTAAATAAAAAGTGCCATAGTTTTAAAAATATTTTTAGCACCCCTTTTGTTTATGGCATCCAGGAAAACTAAATTTTTACTAAATTGCTTTTTTACACGTACAGTGTTACTCCGTGAAGTAAAAATGTTAAATATATTTATTTGAGTTCATGTTGTTGTATTAATAATTTAAAAATGAGTTTAAAAAAATCTCAGAAATTTGAGAAGACGCGTTATTTCATCAAGATACTTCTTCCATTCTCATTCGCTTTTGCCACTGTTAAGGTTATGATAGTAATAGTTGCTTTCTTGCGAGATTAATGGAGAGTCAAATTTAGATATTAGGCGTCACTTCTAACGATGCTGTCTTCACAGTGAATGAGAACATTGCCTAAATTTTTAAAAACTGCGATGAAGAGCAGATATTAGATTTTTTTACTTTGGAGGGGCTAGGTCTACAGTTCATAGACTACTAGTAGTTTGTAAAGTTATTACGAGAAAGCACCAAAGTTACAGATAGGAAAACAACATTGTTAAACCATCAGTGGAAAAGTCAAATTTAGATCCTTTTAGAGTATCTTCATGGACGACTGTTGAGAACGTTTGGGTGTATAATACAAAGATTTAATTTTTAATCACATACTATAACATAAGTAAATGGAAGTCTATGGAAATGGAAGTCCTTCGACTTTGTTAACTATCGATTTCTAAAGAAATGAATGAAAACTCTGATGTTTATTTGCTTATATCTATAAAATAAAGAGAATCATGATTATGAGGATTTATTTGAGGTGGTAATTATTTGCACTTTATTCATATTATCATATTCACTTAGATAAAAATAACAATTTGCACTCGTAACAAATATATTGAATGAAAAAGAAATTATTCCGCTATAGTTACATTTATTCAACATAAAAAATAATTCAACATTGAACATTTGACTTAATTACTTTCCACTATAAACTTAACATGCATCGTTGCGTTTATAACCTATTTTTTACATCGTTAAAACTGAACGTTACTATTTTTAACCTATTCACGTTATTGTTTGATAGAATTAGTAACCTGAAGAGTGAATTTATTTGAATTATTAGAAGAATCTGTAAGTCATAAAAAATTGAGTTTTTTTCAAGTACTACTTCTTTTAGAACCCGAGTCATAAAAGATGAAAGATTTTTGAATTATTGTTATGTGGACCAAGTATAAAGTATCACATTTATAGTGCAAAGTATTCGAATTGCAGTTTCATGTACCAATTATAAAGTATCATATTTATAGTGCAAAATATTCGAATTGCAGCTCCATGTACGAAGTATAAAGTATCATATCATATTTATAGTGCAAAGCATTCGAATTGCAGCTCCATGTACGAAGTATAAAGTATCAAATTTATAGTGCAAAGTATTCGAATTGCGGTTTCATGTACCAAGTATAAAGTATCAAATTTCTAGTGCAAAGTAATCGAATTGCAGCTCCGTGTACCAAGTATAAAGTATCAAATTTATAGTGCAAAGTATTCGAATTGCAGTTCTATGTACCAAGTGTATAGTATTTAAACTGAAGTGCAATCATATATTTCCCTTTATTTACTACTTAGTCGAAACCATCTAAAAATGACTTCAATTCCAAAAATGCCAACTGAAATGCAAATGTCTTCGAGTTTATTGGCATTTTTGTCAATAAAAACGATAACTCTTTTATAATTCCACTTCATTTTCGTAAACAAGCAAGTTTTCTTTAACAGTATCTGAAATTAAAATAAAATAAATTCATTGGAAAAAGGAAGCTTTCATTAGCAAAAAGTGGGAGAAAAGTGACACGTGCGGTTTTGTTGACACTGAGTTACTTCGCTTGGTATTTTCATTTACTTTCACAAGAAAAATGCTTTCATTAGCATTCCTAAGCTTCACTTCCTTTTTATCTGAGTTTATTTTATCGTTAATTAAATCAGGAAAATATATTTGCCTTTTCTTGTTCATTTTTCCGGATTTTGCATACATTTCTAATGAAGTAGTTTTTGTGCTGCGTGTATACTTCCGAGATTGAAAGGGTAAGCACTAGATTATAAAACTAAATTACCAGCTGAAAATGAAAAAAACTATGCATGATAAAAAACGAAAAACATTATAACAAAACGAAGTCTACTGTTATCACATTTAATCAATTGTTTTAGGCTACGTGGTGTAAACGTCATATGCGAGAAAATAAAAATATATTTAATAGTAGCCCTTGACGGTGTAATACTAGCATTGCGTGCCAACTTGCACTCAGATAAACGCGCATTTTAAAAACATGTATATATTAATTTTTATGTAAAACAAGAATTATACTATATAAAGTGCTCTTATCATCAGCAGCTTCTCTTTTAATTAAAGTGAGAATATTGTTGAAATATCATTTGTGCTTTTTAAATCTCGTATATTGTTGAAAAAATACAGATTATAGCAAAAGAGTTTTAACGCTTTAATCGCCACTATACAACAAAGTTTTTCCTCCTGCTGGGCCATGGGAAACAACTAATTCATTATACACTCACAATCATAAAAATAGTGACCTAACAATTTGTTTGTCAAAAATAATGTTTTTGAACGTAGTCAAGCGAACGAAGCAAATCTGTCTGATGCGACCTCCTAAGAACAAAACTAAGTGCCTTCAAGTAAGACAACCAGCTTATTTTGTTTGATAGGCCAAGATTGACTTACTACTATGTATTTCTATGGCCAGTGTGAATCGTCGCTGAGCTACTGATAAAGAAGCAAAAGAATTCACGCGAAGTATGCGTGCTTCACACGGCCCGAACAAATACATTACCTGTGAGACACACTTGCTTCGTGTGGCGATTCAGGTGTTAAAAATCTCCGAAAGTTAATTCTTTCAATAAGTTATTGATATTTTTAAAGAATGATACAGACTCTAATTAAACATTAAGAATGGAAACTCAGAAGTAAATGAATAAAATAATTTAAAAAATCTACCCTCAATATTCTCCCTTTAAAATATCTCTTCTATATAGTGGCGTAGCGATGGTAAGAGGTGTTCGCTTTTGTAAACTACACCCGGGCTATGGCAGTTTTTCGCCCCCTCACTTATGGCACTTTAAAAAGTGACATGAAAGCATTAACGCTTTGCCAACATGACCAGTGGCGCCCGGAGAATAGTGTTATTTTTTTACTCTAATCGTCAAGAGTTCCTCAATCAATCGTTAACAAGCCTAAATAGACCAGGAGCATGGTATTATTTTTTACGCCTCCTCGACATATTTTGCTTTAAAAAGCGCATAAATGCTGAATGTTTTAACTACATGGCACACCCTAACACCTGTGCCCCGGTGTATGGATACCCCTTGCCCCCGGTTGCTATGCCTCATTCAATAGGTAGGAAACAGTTAAGATAAAATGATCTTTTCCATTCATGAAAACATAGCGTTTTTATGAATAAAAATTAACTATTTAATATTATTGAGACCTTCACTAAATCCTTTCTTATGCTTCATAGCATTTGCGAGTAAAATTTGAGAAAAAAATTTAAACTGTACAAAATATCTATGTACAATACCATATTTCGCTTTTATTCATATAGATTTTTCGAAGGTTGGGGGATGACTCATAATTAACCAAAAATTAATACAAAAAGATATTACAAGTCATTAGACAAATACAAATGATGTCTGTCGATCTGTGTGTTTGCATTTTATTTGAACGAGATAGCTAAAAAAAAAGCGACAAACTAGTGGGATGAATTTCAGAAGGCGATGGTTTTAACACAAAAAAATAGCGGATCTACGTCATATTTTGGACTAAATCTGCCAATGGAAAGACCAATGTTTCCCAACGTGGGGCCCACGCCCCACAGGCTAAATGATATGTATCTTTAGATGTGTAAGGATCCTTAAGGCCTAACTGGTACGATTTAAGCCTCGTTTGCGGTACGGCTTAAGCAACGGCAAGTGTAAAATTGTAAGTAAGCAACACAGAAGAAAGAATTGAACCAGAGCGCCATTACTGCATAAAAGCAATTATTCAAATTGCACAGAATAATACCCTAAGGAATAAGTTGTTAATAATATTATTTTTCTACTCCTTCTAAATATGCACGAAAACTATAAGAAAACTACCGAAAACTTATTTGTCTCCGAGGTTTGGTTCTAACGCATCGAAGCTCCCGTTCTAAATAATGGAATTAACATCGCCGATGCTCTAAACATGCTAGCAGTCAGCGTTCGACGAAAACAAAGTCAGAATGGAAGAAGTACGACTTAGGCTGTGGTACGACTTGAGCAACCTTACCTTATATTTAAGCGCGTCCAAGAGATTTTAGTACTTTGAATTAATTGCTGAAAACATTGACTTGTTTACAGATTTAAACACAAAAATTCAGTGTTCTACGAACGAGCCATTGCAGCCGAAGGGGTTTTAGCAGAGAACTTTAGAGACCAGCACATCAAGAAGCGAATGAAAAATCCATTACAAATTTCCAACTTTACAAAGATGAAAGAAGTCAGGTTAAACGAAAGTGTGTAAAATAATCCCGCTTTGCAAATGTAAATGAATTTCTTTTCGAAGGTGTTATTTTTGTAATTCTGCAAATAGTAATGATGATGCTTGTGAACAGAAACAGTATCTGGATTTCGGAATAGCGGAGGCACAGCAGGAGGAGTCCAGATGCCTCGGGAACCACTCGAAGAGGGCGCAATGGAGAAAAAAACACTACGGTGCTCATGCCACTTTTTAAAGTCAAATCTGATGATGATGGGGCGAAACAACAATAGCATGCCCCGAGCACCATTTACCCTTAATAAACAATTGATGACCACTGGGGGCGAAAAAAGCCACATTAAGCCCCTGGAGCCACTTACCCTTGCTATACCACTGCGGGATAGATAAATTTAAGAAGCGGCAATTGACGTTTGCTAATTCTAAGATCCATTCCTAACTGGAACTCCGACCTATGAAAGACCTTACACTCTTTTGGGTGAGCTGGGTCGGCACGGGTTTTACATTCCTAACTGGAACTCCGACCTATGAAAGGCCTTACACCCTTCTGGGTGAGCTGGATCGGGACGGGTTTTGCATTCCTAACTGGAACTCCGACCTATCAAAGGCCTTACACCCTTTTGGGTGGGCTGGGTCGAGACGGGTTTTACATTCCTAACTGGA
>BGPR01000620.1:370740-385296 GCA_013235015.1 Araneus ventricosus
GAAAAAAGCCACATTAAGCCCCTGGAGCCACTTACCCTTGCTATACCCCTGCGTGTGAGAGACCTTTCACCCGTGGGGGTGGGCTGGTTCGAGTCGGGTTTTGCATTCCTAACTGGAACTCCGACCTATGAAAGGCCTTACAACCTTTTGGGTGGGCTGGGTCGAGACGGGTTTTACATTCCTAACTGGAACTCCGACCTATGAAAGGCCTTACACCCTTTCGGGTGCTCTGGGTCGGGACGGGTTTTGCATTCCTAACTGGAACTCCGACCTATGAAAGGCCTTACAACCTTTTGGGTGGGCTGGGTCGAGACGGGTTTTACATTCCTAACTGGAACTCCGACCTATGAAAGGCCTTACAACCTTTTGGGTGGGCTGGGTCGAGACGGGTTTTATATTCCTAACTGGAACTCCGACCTATGAAAGGCCTTACACCCTTTTGTGTGGGCTGGGTCGGCACGGGTTTTACATTCCTAGCTGGAATTTTTGCATTTAAAAGAACATGGAATACCTTGTTGTTGCCATAAATTAAAGATAACTCAAGCGAAATCGTATCTGTTCGATAAGGTTCTTAAAGAGTTGATGGCTTTTGGAATTTTCGCCTCTCCATACTCCCCCTGCGGGTTTTGTCACGGAATAACAAAATCGATTAATCGAATTACATTCATTGGATTTTTTTCAACATGTAAATGATTTATTTTGAACGAAATCGATTAATCGAATTACATTCATTGGATTTTTTTCGACATGTAAATGACTTATTTTGAACGAAACTCATTAAACCATTCAGTTGGAATATATATTCAAAGCAAGTCCGACACAAAAAGAACCGGGTATATTGATTTTTTCAAAGAAATGACGATATTTCTGAAAATAAAAAGACACATTATTCTCCGCTTCTTTTATCAAATATTTCTTTGATCTTTTATGATTTGTATTATTCGATATAAATTTTTTTTAAAGTCGAAACTGAATAGATAAATTCTTTAGTAAGGATTTTAATGAATAATCAAATATTTCGTTTGATTCTTTTTTTAAAACTATTTTTTGGGTGGAAACTTGTTAAGACTCGTTTTTCACATGCAAGAAAGGCTTTTTTTAATGAACTGTCTTCCTAATATTATTTATTCTTCTCTGACGATGAAAAACTTTCTTTGAGAATCATATGGATTTGAAAGAGAAGTTTGTTTGAATGAATTTCATACGCTTACTCAGTATGTGACATTGAGGTGTCATAAAATTGTATAAGATGTAACGATGTCGTTTGCAAACTTAAAGGTTTCGTCAAAAATACAGAAACAAATAATTGGTGCAATAGAACTTGGGGTCAGGAGCGAAAGAGGGGCGCTACATGAAAAAAAACTGCACGGAAATAAAATTGATATTAATGAAAAGCTAACTTTTTGAATTTTAAAGTGGCGTAAAAATGGTTTTGTGCGGTAAATATGCTCCGATGTTATTGAAGAAAAGCTTTGAAATTTGCATTAATTATTAATTAATTTAAAATCTAATTAAAATTTTGAAAACCTTTTGTTATAGAGCCCCTACTACGCAAGATATAACTGCGTGCCAAATTTGGTAGCTGTATATCTAACAATCTACTCTGTAGAGAGTTGCATTCTGCGTGTCATCTGGCTCTCAACGATTTTTGCATCATGCAATTTACAGAAAGTGTGCCAGCCTTAAAACAATATTATGTTAACCCTTAAATACCCATTTTTGCTTTTAAGCACCATACTCAATTTTGTCTTTTAGAATCGTGAGAATAAGACTGAAGTTCTAATGCCTGTTGAGAACATTACAATACGTACTGAAAATGTTTTGTTTTTGCTTTTCCTCTTTCTTTTGAAAATATGCTTTTTGGTGTACAGATCTCCTTTGTCTTTTGTTTGGGAAATTTCGGGCTGAAAGAAGCTATGTTTGGCGTAATGCTAGCTTCTCACAGAAAAATTTCCCAATAATTATTTTGAATACATTTCGAATAAAGTCCTTAGCCCTTGAAAACTGGACTAGAATGGATTCTTTGTTTGCTTTTTTTCGATTAACTCTGAGTTTATCTCTGTTTTTTGGCTTTCTTTGTATGATATTGATGTCAATTGTTCTCTGTTTTTTGTTTTGCTGCTGCAATTGCGCGCTGCTTAAACATTGTTTAAATTTTAATTTCTAAATGTTATTCTCTAAATTTTATTGTTTATAAATAAAAAGTTAAAATTTTATTTTTGAATTTATTCTAATTTTTCTAGTTGATTGTTTTTCAGCTCTACTGAAAATGTTATTAACCCTTAAAAGTCCGATTTTTTAAAAAAATCATTTTAAAATGGTTTTTTGACTTTCATTCCTTGAATAAAACACGTGAAAAATAATTAAAAATATATTACTTTGTTTTAAGTATGGTTTACGGATAAAAAACAGTTTGTTATCGACTGACAAAAAGTGGGCTTTATTTCGGAAAAAAATTTCCTTGATAAAATTCTATAATGTCAAAAACAAATGAATTTTAATAACTAATAATACGGATAAAAAATTTTCTATAACGTTGTAAAATTTGGTATTCTCAAGTGTACAAACGAAGCTCAAAAGATGCAGCCTCAAGTGAAAAAAATAAATTTATTTTGATTTTTTATCAGCACTCAGGCTGCCATTGATATGTTATAAATTGATTTAATAAAAATTCCGGTATGTATCCTATTGGCAACAAAAGGCATTAGAGCTTCAGACTTTTTCTTAATATTTTAGAAGACAATATTAGGTATGTTCCTTAAAGGCAACACTGTGCCTTTAAGGATTAAATCAATTTACAGCATGCAGATGGCAGCCTGGGTACTGACGAGAAAATAAAAATAAATTGATGTTTTCCATTTGAGGCTGCATCTTTTTAGCTTTGTTTGTGCGCTTGAGAATACCATTTTTATATTACAGTTACAATTAACGAAATTTAACAAAGATATTAACTATAAATTAATTTGTCAAAAATTAATTAAATTAAAACTCTTTGTATTATATAGAAAGGTGCATATGCAGCTATTTCTAATATAATACAGAAACAAATAATAGAAATATAAATTAAAAGGTAAAAAAAAGAAAAAGTTTAAATATAAATAAGAATAATGAATAAGAATAAATATAATTGAATAATCTCTTTTACATTCTAAATTCTATTTTATGCGTTTTAAATATTAATTATTGTAATTTTTGTTGAAGCAAACGCTTGATGCTGTTGCGTTGAGCTCGCAAAAAGGTGTTTTGTTATCGTTTTTTGTTTAAATCTTCTGATTCTTATTTATATTTATACTTTTTCTTTTTTTACCTTTTAATTTATATTTCTATTATTTATTTTTATACTACAGTGTTGAAGAAAATTACTTTTCCGTATTATTAGTTATTAAAATTCATTTGAGTTTGACGTTATAGAATTCTATCAAGGAAATTTTTTTCTGAAATAAAGCCTAGTGTTGTCAATTGGTAACAAACTGTTGTTTTAGCCATAAACCATACCTAAAACAAAATCGGAATTTTTAAAGTATTTTTCCCATGTTTTATTCAAGAAATGAAAGTCAAAAACATTTTAAAATCAATTTTCAAGAAATCGGGCTTTTAAAAGTTAAAACGTGTTATAGAATCATCCCAAATTATTTTTGCCACTGACGGATTTCCACCAAAATTTGGTATATATTTACAATTTTATAAATTTCAGTGTAAATAAAAAATATAAAAAAAATATTTTAAAACGCAATTTTTCTCCATGTCCTTTAAAAGTGAATTCCCTAGTTGCCCAATATTGCGTTGACTGTCCTATAAATTATCTATGCTCGAGAGCATTACTGTTTTAAATAAATTTTAGAATCGAGTAATTTTACACGAGTCAAATAAAAGGAAAATCCGGAATCATTCAACTCTCCGTTGACTGTCCAATAAATGATCTATGACTGACAGCATTATTGTTTTCAATACATTTTAGAAGCGTACAGTTTTCCCCAGGATGTGTGATTTCTTAAGGAAAATTCCTTGAGTCACACAATTTTTCATTTATTGTCCTATAAATGATTTATGGCCGAGAGAAAATTTAAGAATAAAAAACATATGCAAAAGTAAAAATAAATAAATATGGGACACCTACGTATTTGCTCCGACTGATAGTTTTAATCTTTAATCTTTCCTAGTTTAGCAGGCATTTTGCATTAGAAAGTCCAATTACTCATACGAGAAAAACTTAACTGCAAACTCTTTTCAAAGACAAACCTTTTTCTTGACAAAACCATGCAGAGTATAGTGTACATGAGTTTTTGTGCTGTATCAACACATTAAGCCGAACACCCTATTGGCACAGAAATATCGTTTAACGTCCGTAGTACGCCCACCCAGGAATATTTGAGCTGCAGATTGGATTCCCTGGGTATTTGCCTGTCGCATAACGCTATTTTGTTTAAAAAAAGTCTAGATTGGATAGGATAGATAGGCTGATTGCAATTTTATTTATCTAAATCAATTAATTCGTCCTTCGGAAGTATTTTCTTTGTTTAAGTAACATAATATATTTACAGGAAATATTAAAATTTTAAAGTCTGACGTCATTCTTTTTTCAGAAACCGCCAGGCTCACTGGCGATTCTCACTCACTCAAGATTCTTCACTATTATGGCAATCTTTCTGTCCTTTCCTGTTCACAGTTGTTCTCCCCAAAGAACATTATAATTTCTGTGCACTTTAACACCACACCACACCGCCGTCTCTAGAGCTCATGTGGCTCCTATCCGGATTGGTATAGATGTAGGTGGACTTTATTGAGTTGCAAAAAAAAATTACAGCAAGAGAAAAATGACAAATGAAGAATTTACAAAGCTGGTGTTAACACATAGAATTGACAACAAAGTAAAGGAATATATACAATATCTTGAATAACACGGAGTGAATGAAGGAAAAATAATGAATGTAGATGATGAGGAACAACACGAGGAAGCTTACATCGATGCACAGGTTTTGAGTAGCGTATTAGAGATAAGAGCCATTGCGTGTTAATTGTGAAATACAAGGAATAGGAGGATTACTATTAAAGATATTTGAGAAGGGAAGGACTTAGTATATTCAGTGTATTGAATGCAGGATAAGTTAGAGTTATTGTACAATGGCAGGTGAGTACTTATTACAGTCGCATTATGTTTTCATTGTCTATTATGAATTTAATCATGTTTATTATTTATTCTTTTTCTTGAATTCGGATTCTCCAGGACTCTTTGGTACCACAGACTTTCCAGTGAAGTAGAAGGTTTCCTAATATGCCAAGAGAGTCAATGGTAAAGATGACGCATAGTGGATGGGATCGCCGACTTCTACGCAGGCACAAGAGTCACAATCCGATAAATGGAAACGGTTAAGGAATGAAGGGAATGGACCGTGTCCTGTGACAAACAGAATTTCTTCACGTGTCCAAAAGACTGGTTTTAGGTTAACTGTTTATGTCTACATGGAACGTGTAATATTGCATGCGTGTAATATTGGCCATTTTCTGTAACCTAATAGGGACACATTACACGCTCCACGAGCCACAGAAACATTTTACACTTCGCAAACCTCTTTCCCTTCAGAAAGACCCGAGCAGCAACCCGGATTTGAAATGCAAACCCACATCATGGAGTGGGACCTGAGAGGTTCAGTCAACATCCGCAAGGTTCATCGATCCGCGGGTTCTCTAGCCCCCAAAAGGTGGAAGAATTTCATGCGCTGAAAGCAAGAGAGAAAACTAGGAGGAAGATGTCTCCGAGGGGAATTTTCACTTCTCTCAGAACGAACATTGGATAGATGTGACCTATTTTTTATTCTGTACGCTTATATTTCGCCTTAAGATGAATTTTGAATCTGTAGAAGCTTTTTCAAAATGATGGTTTGTCTTTATTCTCATAGAATAAGTTTAAGCTCTAAAAAATGATATTTTAAACTTAAAAGAAAAATTATATACCGTGCTTTTTGGTATGCAGTCGAAGCTTTGAAGTCTCAAGGATATTTTATACATGGAATTGTAAGGAAATATTCAAATAAATAAGAATAATCTGCTCTTAAGTTAAATATGAAAAACAGAAAAATTGGTTCCACCGCTTAGAGGTTAACAATTCAGTTCCTTTTATTTTTTTCGTGAACGAAGCATACGAAGGAAAATGATTGAATATTCAAAAAATTCGACCCCACTATTTTGATGAATCCCACGCTATAGGCCTCGCACTTAAAACCATTTTTGGAGCTATGTCTATCAGGAAACGCGATAGGTTAAAAGCTAAGCGATCTAGATGAAACAAATTTGGTATCTGGTCTTCACACCAAACTTGTAGATCATCAAACAATTTTGAAAGAAATGCGTCTGCAGTAAGTCAGTCAGCAGGAGAATTTCGTCCGCATGCTTGTAAAAATGATGACTGTAGAATTCTATGAGTTACACGGATGAAATTTGGCCTATGGTTTTATTATCAGAATCGTAGATCTCTATCATATTTTGGGACAAATCCGCCTATGGGTTGAGGGCCTGTCAGCAGTGACGAATCCGGGGGGGGGGCTATCGGGCTGCAGCCCCCAGAGCAACACCAGAATTCTTGATTTTATTTAAAATCACTACAACTGTTTGTTCTTAATTTCCCTTTTAAAAAAATAATAAAAATGTGCCAACATTGCTTTCTGGCTTGACAAGCTCGAAAATTTTCCTAATTTTCTAGTCATTCCACTTGTACTTGCAGCGTCGACGCGGTCGAAAACATTTTTTCATAGTTATTTCATTGTATTTTTTATTAAATTATCGAAAGTATTGTAGTGTTCTTTATGATTCTTATTGTCATGTGAGTAAAGTCTGTAAAGTTAAGATATTTTGGTTTACATAAGCCATGAGGTTTGACATTCGTCATGACGATACAAATTTTAGAATACGCTTTCTGCACCAAATTGTTGATCTGTTCCTGATTCAAGCTAGATCCAAAATCTGAATTGGTGCCGGACGCTTAGCGTTTAAGCATAAATTACGCTATTAGATTTAAAAAATCCTCCATTAAAATAAAAACACCGAAAGAGGTTCGAAACAATATAGCGTCATAATGTTTTAGACTTGATTCATCCGTCTTATCTTGATCTGGCTTGATTGCATCAGCCGTTGCAATCTGCGAGTAATGCGATTGATAGAAGGAATGCCAGCCTGAAAACGTTATGATGTTAAAAAAACTTTCCAATGTTTTGAAATATCTTAAGGCATTAATTAATAATGAACTGAAAAAATGTAATATTTATTCTTTCTTAGTCGCACGAGAGCTTTTAAAATATCCACAATCTTGCACTCTCTCTATATAAAGGGAAAAAAGTATTATTACAGAGTTGCGTTGAAAACTAATTTTGAAAAATGTAATAAACTTTAACTCAAAATTGAATGGAAATGAAACTGGTGTCCCTGAAAAGCTAATTATTTGAGTTTTAAAGTGGTGTGAAAACTGTTTTATTTTGCAATAATACGATTCGAAGTTCCGAGAAAAAACTTTAAAATTTCGATAAATTTTTAATTAACAAGCTATTTTAAAAAACCTTTTCACAGTGAACTCTTACTACCTAAGAAGTTACTACCTGCTATATTTAGCGGCTAGAGATCCAGTGATTTGCCCTGTAGAATGTTTGAACGATTTTTGCATATCGCAGTTTACAGCTAGTATACAAGCCTATAAACAGTAGCATGTTAAAATAACTCAAATAGGTATTCCAAATTAAATAAAAGGTTCAAGGAGACACAATAATTTTATCGCTATTACTTAGAATATCACTACGCGTTATTCTTATTGCCGCTTTTGAAGTAGATTTTTGAGACGTGTTTGAGACAGATTGTTGTCGCTTTTATGTAAACAACGAATTGGGTCAGATGTCTGGAATGGAAATTTCGACATTAAGAAAACTAAAAAAGAATTTATTTTAACTCAAAGGAAGATGCTCCAAACATTACGAAAGAGAAATGAAAAGAAAATGAAGTAGAGAAGAAAGAAATAACCAAAGAGAATAACAGAAACTGAATAACCAAAAAAATCAGTCTTTTTAAATTATATAATTTTCTAAAATAACCTTTCAAGAAAAGTTTCAGCTCCACAAAAATATCTTCTGACGTAAAAAATGACTTCAGAGGAGCAAATTTGACGATAATATTGATTCTGTGCTAAGAAACCAAAAATCAAAAAATTAATATTGGCGCACTTTTTCGATATTTTCAGGTTTAATTTAGTTATATTAACTTCCCGCTTTGAAGAAATAGAGGACTATAAGAATGAATAATTTTGATCGGATATAGAGGGCGGCACATGATTCGTTCCCTCCACCTTCTCCGAAATTCCGCACCACACCAGCCGGAGGACGTTTGACCCTCGGTGTCAGATTTACAGTCAACCAGTCTACATATACGACGGTTCTTGTGCGGGATTGGGTTTCGAACCTAGAACTCTCCTACTCATCGACATCGAAGGCGACATCGTATCGCCGTGGCCCTCTACTTTCAGGAAACAGAAACGAAGCGTTTGTTGCAAATAAATAACTGTTTTGAAAAAAACCAGCGGGAGTGGCCTCAACGAAACTTTCTCGCATACGCTTAACACGATTGGGGGAAAACACACAGAGCGCCAAAAACGTGAGGTATTCCCTATAACTGGTGAGCAGAACGCTCCAGCGTTCGCGCCTTTTTTTCTTCTTGAGTCGTAGAATGGGGAAGAAAACGAATATGCAATTTCAACGCCTTTTTTTCAACCGATTTAAACGAAAATTGAAGGCAAATCTGCAATTAGGGTTACAAGACTACATATGAACTTTCATTTATCTAAGTCGTAGAATTTTGAAGTTATCGTGTTCAGAAGTATGTGATTATACAGACCGACAGACAGCCAACCCTTCGACGGATTTGGTCCAAAATTTGTTACATATCAACATTTATGATGATAAAATCGTGTACCAAATTGTATCCATCTAGCAATTTAAGTTCTTGAGTTATCGTGTTCACATGAAGACGGCCAGACAGATTTTCCGTAGACGAATTATATCCAAAATTTGAAAGAAACCTACAAATTATGTGTCAAGATAACATACCAAATTTCATTCCTGTAGCTCTAACAGTTTTTGAGTTATCGTGTTCACAGACAGACGCACAGACAAACATAATTCTAAAATTGTGTTTTTCGGACCCAGGGAAGCCTAAAACGTGGATATTCCTCAAAATTTCTGGTTCGAATTCTTTGACGATTACAATACTTTCTCTTTGCATACTTCGTACACGAGAAAATAAAAAAAAACATTATTTATATCAGGGTGATTGAATCTAGTGGTCATAGTTTCTGTTATTTTCGAAAACCGTCCATTAACGCTTGAAATAGGCCACCTGTTATTTTTACAGACGTTTCTTAAAACTGTATTCACCATATTGTCCGTTTCCACGTCACGCGAGAGTCGCTTTTACTTTTTCATTAACGAAATATATGCAAAGACAAAATAAACCAATCGTCTAAAAAGTGGACTTCAAGATTTTGTCAAATCTGCGCGTTTTAGATCTTCTGAAGAAAAAAATCATTTTTTGAATTATGTTTGTCTGTCGGTCTGTGAACATGGCAACTGAAAAGCACAGTAAGCTAGCCGGATAAAATCCGGTATGTGGTAATTGAAAAGTTCTAAATAGGCGTCGAGCGACAGTTGGAGGACTGTCTCTCCGCGTATCGGGATGTCTGACAAACACAATGAGAAAGACAGATGTACAATACTGGGCATATTGTTTTATTAGTGGAATTGTAGACATGCATCAAATTTTGGACTACGGGTCAATGGGTTGACGGTTTCTCGGTACAGTAAAACCTCGATTAACCGTCAGTTTCTATTATCCGTCATCATCTAAATAGGGTTATAATAAGGTAGGTTTTTAGTATTACAATACATTTTTGGATATTATCTCTCTTATATTGAAGTTACATCGATCGTTTTGTGAAATTAAACACAATCTGTATCTGTTATTCACGTTTAAAGGATTTCTTTTTCATTTTTGTCCCAAGCCAGCAGTAAAATCACGTTATTGTACATATTTATTAAGACATTTCTGTTATCCGTCATAGCCCTGGTCCAGACGATGATTGTTAATCGAAGTGTCACTGCATATCTATTAGAAGGTATGTGGACGCGATAACTCTAACAAGTGACAAGCTAAAGGGACGAATTTTGGTATATCATCTTTACACAAAAATCGTAGATCAGTGCCAGATTTTGAATGAAAGCCAAAGGGTAGACTGTCTGTCTCTCTGAGTGCACGTGAACGTGATAACTCCAAACCTCAACGGAACAGAAAATAATATTTCAAAATAATCAGCATTGAACTCTGGACCCAATCAATAAGATGAGCTGTTCCAAAAAGTATGATCGATTTTTTTAGCTATGAGACGAAGCTAAGCACAAAACGCACCATTTTGTAGAAATTTATGGCATATGAGCGGTGGAGGTTACCAATGTAGCGGTAAAAGATGTAAGCTGGTGCAGGGTATGATTAATCACAGGCAGAGTGATGGTTGTGGCATAAGAGCCCAACTACCATCAACACCGTACTTCACACTACCAGTGACACATACACTCACTTCCTTCAGACATATTACTCAATGGTGACACAGTGCAGACAAAAAAGTAAGAAAAATACTCTGAGAGAATCGAATTAAGCAAACAGGAATCCATTCCAGTCCATTTTATCAAGGGCTAAGGACTATATTCGAAATGGATTCAAAATATTTGGGAAATTCTTCTGTAAGAAGCTTGCATTACGCCAAATACAGCTTCTCTTAGCCCGAAATTTCCCAACAAAAGACAAAGGACATCAATACCATCTAAAAAGAATTATTTTAAAAGGAAAAGGAAAACCAAACACAAACATAAAAACGCTAATATGATTGATTTAAAATATCCTTAGCCGTCGGGCTGAAAAAACTGCCTTCATAAAAATAAACTTACCACACGCTTATAAGAGAGAAAAAATGTCCTCACGTTATCACAAACCACGCGAACTTTCAGCCAAAATAAGTAACCATCCTTTTTTTAAAGAAAAAATAGAACCATGGCGCCATCTGTATTCGAAAAGACGAAACAGAAGGATGAAAAACAGGAATGTTAGGAATGGAACTATAGCGGTAACATATTTAATAGAACAACAATTAAGTTAGAAACATAAATTAAACTATTACATCACCTGACCACGCGCGCGGTGAGATGATAACAAAAAGTGAGAGAATGATCAGGTGGAGCATCGCCTTTAAATACTGCAGTAGCCTCTTCGCCATTGGTTAACAGATGACGTCACCAAAAAGGGCGGGTTAGATACGCATGCTTACGACGCAGCTGGCGATGATGCCACAAGTTTATGAAACTGTGGAGGGTAACCTGATACTGATTGTAAACATAAATAAATCGAATTATTTCAAGATATTTTTCATGAATTTCTTATTATGGATAAGATTTAAGATTAAAAGTTCTATTTTACGATTGATTTCTGATGTGTGAAATCAAGTTTTTTTCATTTAAACTAGAATAAAAATTCGTTGAAAAGTAAATAAAGAAAACTTCTTCTGGTAGTAATTGCCCTATATTATTGAATGGAATGTGCCCTGTATTACTGAACATTTACGATAAAAGAAGGATCACAATATCAAAACGTACAACAATTAGGTAGAAAGATATAAAAAAACCCGTTTACCTTGAATGAATCTCTCTTTTAAAAATAGACAAATTCGTTCTGCCATGAAAGAGTGTTTGAGAAATTCAAGTGATAAAATTAAATGATCTACATAAGGTTTAATATAAAAAAAGTCATGTTTGACAATTGATTTCAGATGTGTGAAATCAAGTTTTTTTTTCATGCAAACTAGAATAAAAAGTCGTTGAAAAGTAAATATGCAAAACTTCTCCTAGTAGTAATTGCCTGCCCTATGTTATTGAATGGAATGTGCCCTATATTATTGAACATTTACGATAACAGAAGGATCACAATATCAAAACATACCACAATTAAGAAGAAAGAGATAAAAATAAAACATTTATTTTGAATGAATCTCTCTTTTAAATATTGACAAATTCGTTCTGCCATGAAAGAATGTTTGAGAAATTCAAGTGATAAAATTAAATGGTCTACATAAGGTTTAATATAAAAAAAGTCATATTTGACAATTGATTTTTGATGAGTGATAGTAATTTTTTTTAGAAATTACTACAAATTAGAATAGTAATTCGTTGAAAAGTACATAAGCAAAACAATTTTCTAGTAGTAATTACCTGCCCATGTATTTTTGTCGGAATATGCCCTATATTATTGAATATTTACAAAAGCAGAAGCCTCACAATATCAAAACATACAATAATTTGAAAGAAAAAGATAAAACATTTACTCTGAGACCGTTTCTCTTTTAAGTATAGAGAAATTCAAATTGCTGCCGTGAAAGAGTGTTTCAGAAATTCAAGTGATAAAATTAAATGATCGAAAACAGCAGCATATTCGTTAAAAATTGATTCGCTTCAACATAAAATCAATACGAAATCGATACGCATAAACAGGAACTTCTCCCGATGAACAGCATGACAGGACATTCTGCGTACTGACAGAACAGCATTTCCACTCAGCTACAAGAAGCCATAGCAACCAAACAACGTGTCACCCACACTACACATAAATGCCACGCTGTGATCAGCCAATCATACACCGAATCATATTGAATGACGTCACTGATTCTTGGCTATGACAGGCAGCAAGATGGTAAACAACAAATAGAAAGAAAGCATATTAAATGTCCCGGGATAGTACCGTTCGGAAGATAGCAGTAAACAAATCCATGATTTATTGGTCGGGGGTCGTAAAAAATTACTAATGAGATTCGAGCATCGTAAAACGGCCATAAAGGGACAACCGTTCTATCGAATTTTCGCTCTAGATTTTGAACCTGCAATGCTAGAAAATTAAGTTGAAAGTATGCGTTTTAAAAGTTCTAATAAGTTTTAAGTATTTTTTATGATATTTTTATCTCACGATTAATAATACGAGTTAATTTAGCAAAAGCAGTAATAAAATGTAAATAATGTGCTGTATTCTTTTCAATGAATATTTTAAGCTAAATCAACTTTTCGGATTGCAATTTGAGGCAGTCCAAGAAATAAATCGTCGCCTGATAAACAACACCACCTATCTCAATTTTTTGAAATTTTGCCAGAAAGTACTCAATTTTTCGCACCGAATAAAGATTATTTCTGAATTTTTTTTAACCTCTGACATGAGACAGCATATTCCAAATAGACATAAAAAATCAAAAATATTGGTTATTGGTTGCGAAAAATTGAATATTTTCTTGTGCTTCTTAAGCGAAGAAATGTAGAAACGCATGATTGCAGCGATAAGTTTTAAATTACACTTCAAAGTAGCCTAAGTTATGAAGAAATGCAGATAAGACCTAGAAAATTGAAGGTAAAAAAATGTGTAAATTTGATGCTTTGATCGATAAAGATTGTTTCTTTTCTTCAAATCGTTAAACAACTTTAACCCTATAAGCGGTCTGCACGTATTTTTTCGTCTCTACTATTCAGTTCAAAAGCAGATAAATCATGTTTATATGCATAATTTCTTTACCTGCCAAGAATACTATATTCTTAAGATTATAGAGACTTGATTAAATACAATAAAGATCCATTTATTCACTTCAAAAGCAAATTTTTAAGACTTTAAAGCAAGTAGAAGAAAATAGCTAACCGCTCAGAGGGTTAAAAAGAAAATAATCTTTCAGAAATCTCGATTGATCTGTGCTGACAAGCGTATTAAAGTATTATTAACCCTCTATGTGGCCCAACCAGCCTTTTGCATTTTTCCGGTAGGTAGTATAGAGGCAGTTCAAAACGCAGATTACTCTTGTTTAGTTACATATTAACTGAAGATTTGATGCGTAAAATATTCTTGAGATTTCAAAGTTTAGATTACGCATAAAGAAGTTTTGCTTAGATTAAGAGTTTATTTCTAAGAGTTTAAAGTAATTGAATCAAATAATTGCCTACTTGGTGGTTTAATAAGAAAAATAGAGCTCCTGTCAAAGAAAGGACTTGATTTAACAGCGCAGAATAATATATCATGTATTTAAATGTTAGATGTCATGCATAGTTACGATTGCCATGTGACAGTGGCATCACAGGAATTGAGTCCATTGCATTCTAAGCAATTGGCCGCTTGGTGGTTTGATAAGACAAATTAAGCTCTTTTCAAATGAAAAATCACTTGGCTAATTAATAAAAAGTAAGACATCGTGTTGTTAAATGTTAGTTAAAATGAGTAGTAACAGTCGTCGTGTGACTTTGTCATCATAAGAATTTTGAGTCCATTGTGTTCTAAACAATTGGCGGCTTGGTGGATTAATGAGACGAATTAAGCTCCTGTCAGAGGAGACAGGATTTGACTTAGTAGAGTAAGACATCATGTAGTCAGATGTTAGATGACATACGAAGTTACGGTTGCCATGTGACCGTTGCAAAATAGGAATTGAATCCGTTGCATTCTAAGCAATTGGCTGCT
>BGPR01000620.1:392356-406733 GCA_013235015.1 Araneus ventricosus
GCCAGAGAAGAAGAGCCGAAGAAACGGACGAACAAAGAAATAACCGATTGGCAGTAATGGTACAACGTTGCCAGCAGAAAAGAGCCGAAGAAACAGAAGAACAAAGAAATAGCCGATTGGCAATAATGGCACAACGTGGCCAGGAGAGAAGAGCCGAAGGAACAGACGAACAAAGAAATAGTCAATTGTCAGCCATGCTACAGCATGCAAGAGAACGCCGTCTAAATGTTATTGAAGGACAAAATCACCATCAGATACAAACTTTTTATGCAGCTAGAACTGTTCTGAACTGAAGAACACAACTGTGGAGAAATGGACAATCTCTGTCTGAAATGCGGAGGGTTGTATTCCCGGGATGAAAAGAATACCAGAGGAATTTGCACTCATTGTTGTCATAATGGAAATATAATTGAGCAGGCTTCAGTGTATCCAGTGGAAATGAAAGGATTGATGGATGGCTCCGATGAATTATCAGTGCATTTCAAAAATAACATAAGGTCGTACCAGTGCTTCAATGGGTGCACAGATTGTACCGCCTACAGGGAGAGGAGCGTATTGCTTCAGAATTCATGGCCAAATTTATCACAGGACCTCTCATCTACACCCAGCTGAAGCAGGAGGTGAAAACACTAATACAACACACTTCAACAATATTATAACACACATTAGGCATGTGTCACGTGACCTCAGGTATTATTCGATTTAGACCGTGCAACGCCGGGTCATACAGCTAGTTCCTATTAAAATTCGAACATCAACAGACGTATATATGTATGTATGTCCGGCTATCTTCTCACGAACCACAGAATCCTGAAACTAGCCGTAAGTACCAAAAGATGGAAAATAATCCAAGGAATCCATTTAGACTATTTAAATTCCGAAATTTTAATTAGTTAAAAAGATATTAATTAAAAACTTGATATTGATTGATTCCCCCGTGCTGCCACCTATCGACAGCTTTGTCATCCAACGTTCTTACATTTTTTGTTTAACAACTTTGACTCCGGAGTTTTGTTTATTTATTTAACGAAACCTGGTTTTAATTTGTAAAAAAGGTGTTTTTTTTTTCTTTTTTTTTCTTATTTAGCAAACTTGGTGTTTTGAAATTATAAGCAACGGAAAAAATCATAAAATAACTTTCTGGTTCTTTCTTTTCAATACTCAAAATCGGTCAGTCACGTGCTGCCATTTATTGAGCAAATAAAATTCAAAATTAATTTATTTGAAAGTAAACTTAAATCTTTTAAAAAAGAATCCAAATCAATGAAACTCAAATAAAAGTGAAAGTATCTTTATTTACAAAAGAAATATAAATTTCGAAAGCTACGGGTTTTTAAGTAAAATTCAGATTTAAAAAAATTCAGGGATAAATAAATATGAAACAAGAAGTATCAATTAAACTCAAATTGTATTCAAAATTCGTTTATTTGCAAATAAATTTAAATTTTAATAAAACAAAACAAAATGTGAAGTTTGTTTGTAATGAAGCAAGTAAATCCCCGGTAATGTTACGTTGGTGATGCTGGATAATTTCAGTTCTGGGAATTCGATGTTCTGCTGCTGTTGTTGGAGGCAAAGGGTGTGTAGGATTTGTTTGTTTTTAAGTAAAATTCATATTTAAAAATAAAAATTAGTAAAAAAATAGTGATGTAAATTAATTTTAGGCCTTTTGAGGGTCAAATGAAGATCCATTTCCGCACAGAAGTCCCCTTCTAACAACTTAAGTGTGAATGGCAGACTTCTCTCCGCCCGGGAATATCCTTTTATTCGAGATAGCCCGTGCAACGCCGGGCCATACAGCTAGTATATTATTTAAAAAAATCTTTCAAAAATGGCAAATTGATTGCGCATGTGTGGAAGAGGACTGATATAGAGGAATGTAAAAGCGGCTCCAGAATTTTGGCACAACACCAGGAGAGCAGATAGAGTTCTTTAGCACTCAAATGGTTAAAATCTTAAATAGTGTGGAGCAGAATAACAAAGTCCAATGACTAGTTTAGTCATAATATTTTCGAATATATTATTTAAAAAATCTTTTGCTTGGCAACTGATCCTAATGAAGTAGTTGCCATTTGTTACCCGGTTTCGAAATGTTTTCAGGTCAATTGCCCTTAAAAGACGCATTGACCAAAAACTGATTATGAAAGTCATTGCAAATTAACTATATTAAAACCCGCATTAGCCAATAACCGATCCGTGTCTAGCGACTAGAGCTTTATTCTTTACCCCTATTAAAAGCAAGGAGCCAAATTATGCAACGCTTCTTAGCTCTGGGAGATATTTTCATGTCCCGAAGAATGGCCTCTGCTATTTTAAGGATCGATGTTTAATGTAAAAAATCGATGAGAGGCAGAGCTGCACGTGCGCCGCGTGGTCGAAAATGCCGCGTTCGCATGACGCTGGAACTCGACTGAGAAGAGACAGACGAAGACAAATTGCTCTCTGAGTTAATTCATTATCGATTTAGAAACGAATTGGTGAGTTGGCAGTCCCATATTAGAATCGGTACGCAATTCTGGAATCATATTGGCTATTAATAAGGATGTAAAAATGTTGCCATAAAAATTCGTTTAGGAATGTCCAGATTTGTGTTGCGATTGAGGCAAAAGCTAAAGAATTAATTGGCAGAATTCAACTGCTCTTATCACATGTTGGAAACATGAGTTCTGTAATCAGAGAAGAGGGCTGCGAGAAGAGGGTTGCGAGAGGGACCCGGGCCAAGTGAGGGGGCCTCCGCCTCGGGATAAGGACGGGTTTTTGAGGTAAGGTTGTGTGTGTGAAGAGTCAGTGTGTGCCAGTCCGGCTCGGGCTTAAAATGCAGAAATATAGTGAAATATCTAAAAATAAAGACTACTTTCGAATTCCTGGCATTACCTCGAAGATTACTCAAAGGGAAAAACGAAAAATTTCAAAATGACACTTTGGCTTCAACATCTGATCAACTGGTGGTATATGCCATTTGAAAATTGTTTGGGAATACATATAGAATTGTTACTGAAAGCAAAAAGGAAACAATAGAATACGATCGTTTATCCAGGAAGTGAAATATAACCGTCGTATAAATAGGAGCATGGTCATTAACTGGCTAATCTAATTAGCCCTGCAATTACAGGCATTTCATAGAGAAAATTTTAGTTTTTTTTAAAGTTTTGTTTTAGTCATGTCCAGTTTTGAAGATATTTCAGGAAAGATCTCGCCATTTACTGTGGTCAGATGACAAGGAAGGCAACCAAACCTGTACCCCCTCTTCGAGCTCCCACATCACACCAGCCGGAGTGACAATTTAAAAAACAAAATTAATGTCCGTGTTTGATACTTATATACTAGTTTTAAGAAACCATAATACCAGTAGAAACATTTAATCTGTCGTTTTTGTTTTCGGATGTAAAATTCC
Organism: Araneus ventricosus; assembly: GCA_013235015.1. Taxonomy (NCBI): domain Eukaryota; kingdom Metazoa; phylum Arthropoda; class Arachnida; order Araneae; family Araneidae; genus Araneus; species Araneus ventricosus. Next base: position 395,751 of record BGPR01000620.1, read on the forward strand.
TCTAAATTTCACATATTATATTACCGAAAATACATGGAAATTACTACCTCTAATGCTTTTTTGTGATAAAAAATTTCTTTGAGTACTGTTAAATTATACTAAAGAATTAAACCTTGGTTAGTCCCAATATCTGATATGTAACAACTTGTATTTAATAACTGTTTTTAATGCTTCGCACACAATTTTAATCTCTCTTACAAAATATTGATTAACATTTTCATTAGGAATAATCATAATATTTAAAAAGAAAAATTATCAGAACAGGAAGAACATATCATGGAATAGCTTTTATATCCGCGAGACACATTGCGACCATTTAGGGACGAAAATGAAAAAGATTGTGACTAACGGAGTGTTAAGAATTTAAACGTTTCATCGACAAGGGAGAACATATGTTACCAACTCTTTTGTATTTAATAAACAAAATTTGAGTTTGTGACATTAGATTTCCGAATAAATTTGAGTTTGTGACAGTAGATTTCCGAATAAATTTGAGTTTGTGACATTAGATTTCCGAATAAATTTGAGTTTGTGACATTAGATTTCCGAATAAATTTGAGTTTGTGACAGTAGATTTTCGAATAAATTTGAGTTTGTGACAGTAGATTTTCGAATAAATTTGAGTTTGTGACAGTAGATTTTCGAATAAATCACTGACATGACAACTTATATACAACTAGATATTTCTTTATTATATCGTTTCCCTTTTATATCTTAAAAACCATGTCAGAATGATAAAATATTTCAAATTTTATTCTTAAAATCCTTACACCATTTATTTACTCAACCGAAACGGACACACAAAATTATTTATTTCGGGGTGAACTTGAATCTGAGTATAGAACTTTCTCTACACGGCTGTGTAAAGACACAGCTTAATTCTAACCACCCGGCATGCCCAAGGTTTATTTGTTGATTCAAAATCCTCACGACAATTAATAACTTCGTTGATGCTGACACACAGAATCAGTGAAATACGGAGTAAAAGGTATGTGCGATTGTTACCGTAAGATAAGCAGTTTCCCTCCCAATCCAAATATCTCGAATTCTTAATACGCCAAGAATTCATAGCCAATTGTTGCCTTATCTCCAAATCACGCCAAGAATGGCAGAACAATCCCCCAGCAGCAAGGGGACGACCTTTAGAGGATACGACTTGAGTGTCGGGGTGGGAGTGGGGGAGCATTGGAGGCAGTTGCTAAGCAACCAGAAACTATCATTCAAGCCTCCTGGAGCCGCCCTGGTGGCGGAGGGGTTGCTATCGCCGAGACGCTGCTGTGGACAGTCAATAAGATGAAAAATAAGTAGGCCAATAGTGGATATGTGAGGAACATATTATAAATAGAATGTCAAGGATTTCTGTTCTGGAGAAATAAGATATTTTAAGATGTCCTTTGTTAGTCTCCATGGAATAGCAAAGGAAAAATGGTTCTGTTTGAGTTAGGTATAAAATATTTACCAGTAGCCGTCAACTGACGTTTTAGTGTCTAAATGTATTTCCTCTAAACTTGAAAGTAGATATGGGGACTTAAGTGATTCGATTCGAGATGACATGTTAGCAAATAGAAATGGGCATTAAGGGAATGTTTTACTTTTAGTGATTTAAAGAAAGAGAAATAGGAGGCCATCTCTTTAAAAAATGTGCCACAAAGAATGAGGATGGTAATGCCAATGAATAGAAGTGTGCAGGTTTTGTTAATAAAGAGGGTTTCGAAATGATATTATTTTCTAAAAGAGAGGATAAATTTCTCCAACAGTTATATAATTGCGTATCTAAAGAATTGAAAAATATTGAAATTGGTTCTTGGAAGTCTTACTTTCAACAGAATCGTTTCTGATTGATTTAATTTGACTTGCAGAAACTTGTAGTCTGAATACAATTCATTTTTACTAATTGAGACTTTTTTAATAGACAGATGAAGTTCTTAAACAGGGTTGCAATACTCGTATTTACACCTGCGTTTCAGCAACAACCAACATTGCTAAGACAGATATTATGTGACAAAAATGTTACGCGTGTAAATGTTTTGTGATGACTTCCGAGGAGAATTTCTCTTGTTTATCTCAGGAAAAGCAATATTATTAACCCCATAACAGTGTAGTATTTTGTGCTATCTAATCAGATGACCCTCCCCTACGTTTTAGGAATGCGTTATCGTTTATGTTTAACTGCATGTCCATGGAATGCTTGAGAAGTTAATGGATTACCGGCCATTTTTGCATCGAATGATGGCGTTTGTTAATTTTGACGTCAATTAAATTTGCCTATATTAAATTGGTCTCTTAATGATGACGTCTATGTTAATTTTGACGTCAGTTAAATTTGCCTATGTTAAATTGGTCTCTTAATGATGACGTCTATGTTAATTTTGACGTCAGTTAAATTTGCCTATGTTAAATTGGTCTCTTAATGATGACGTCTATGTCTTAATTTTAGCTTATAAGTTTAAAAATGACATGATTCGATGAGCTCGGAAAAGACTACAATTATGCTGTGAATTTTGTGGCATTTCAATATTAAAATAGACCTTATGTGGTATACCTATTGAAAATAATAATGGCATGGAATTAATTATTAAAAGAGTGTTTTAGTTAAGCATAAATTTTAATCTGATGTTAATCGAAATTTTGAACAACATTCATTTTTTGGAATTCGGATTCAGTGTTGTAAACTGTGCCTAAGTGTAGTTGTTTTCGCTATACAATGCTGAAACAACTGCGATCCGGTGCGCAACTTCTTGTTATACAATAGAAAATTTTGAAAAATGAAAAAAAAACTGGAACTTTTTTAATGTTTTACAAAATCGGCTCTATTTCCAAATGTGTATTGCCTTCATGACGTACAATAGCGTCCTCTAACGAGTAATTGAACAACTTTTGGAATTATGTGACATATCACTGAAACTATATGAGAAGTCTTATGATAATTACCAAAAAGAAACATATCCACTATCAAAAGATCATTCAACTTGATTTGTGTAGTGGAAATATGTCGGATCTAGCCCTTTGATTAACTCATCAGAAGATGATAGATTGCTTTGGGTGCAGAGCTCAGCGAGCAGCGGCTCATCATTTTTCTTCATCTGTTGCCACCTAATCCATTAAATGTAATGAAAAAGGAGTTGTTGAAACGACTTATCTTTCCGTTCATGACCAACAGAGATAATAAGCCTAAACTGTGCTACAAGAATGATTGGTGTCTGCTGTTTGAACACCGTACATCTTTCAAAGCATTATACTCAATCATTCAGATCTGGGCATCATAATTTTATTTTGCTTACGACCCCGTTTTTACCGAAATTTCACCTCATTCACCTCATTTTCGTTTGAAATGAAGCTCTTGCTATTCCAAATTGACATTTATAAAGGAAAATAAAAAAATAAGGTAAGAAGGCTGAAATAATGACGAATGGAAATCAATCTAACTTAACTTGCTTAATCTGACATATTTTCATAGAGTTCATTAAATTAAAATTAATTTCTTTATTGGAATTTATTTAAAGCATGTACTGTCAGCACAGCTTGAAACTTCAAAATAATTTTCGCGACTCCATTTGGGGATTAATGCTTCACGATTTTTGATTTCTCTTCTAGATTTTTGATAGGAAATTTTTTTCCACTTTTTAGTATACTAGCAAAAGCGTATTCGTTCATTTTTTCACTTTATACAAAATATGCTTAATTTAAATTTCAGAAAATAAAATTTGTAAATACAAAAAAGACCCCCTGGAAATATTAAGCCTTCTCGTCCTTTCTAATAATTCATTTCGTTACAAATACACTAAAACTTCTGTAAGCGGCCACAAGAGTTAGCGGTCACCCCTCTCAACTGCCCTTTTTGTCTGGCACACAATGTTAAAATGGTTCTGTGTCCGATGCGCACAGGCGCATTTCCACACATCATTAACTAGTGGAATTTGCGCACACATTGTAGGTTTACTGGATCTTAATTACCTTTGGCCATATGTCAAAGGTTTTCAATGCGCCAAAGCCACGCCAAATCATATAGATATCGATAAAGTTTACAAAACTGCAATCTTTCCAACTCTTGTGCGCAAAGGACAATACCTAATGACTCATCGCAAATGCGACTGTGCGCAAGTTCCACAATACCGTTAAAATAACCTCTAGGAAGGGTCACTGAAACCCCTCTGAGCAGTCGGATTGGTAGGGTTGCCACAATTGCCAAGCAATTATACGGGGCGTTTAAGTGCTAAATGGTTTATTTTACTCTGATAAAAAAATCAATACAATTTTTAAGCAATCTAATAAAATGAACACGTAGAATAATAAAAAAGATGAAAGGCTAATCTCTTTTGAACCTAGTCATATTTTAAAGTTGATTTTACTTTCTTAATCATATAATTTTCTTCTTTCACATAACTATAAAATTGGGTGCAAGTCATTTTAAAATTATAAGGGCAAATCAAAATTGCTTCAATTGTCCCTACTGACTGAGTTTAAGGAGAACACGGGACAAATAGTAATGCGGGATTGAGTAGAGAAATACGGTGACAATCCCGTATATACGGTGTGACAACTTAATAATCCCTAGAAAGGGAAAAGCAGAACTGTCATCCCCACTCTCAGATTCCTATAGACCCTACCCCAGAGAGGGTGTAAATTTGATCCGACTCTAACCCATGCGATGTCTCCATTTTATATATTTATGCCGTATTAGTGTATGTGTGTGTTAATAAATCATAAAAGATAAACTTGATATCTTCAATGAATCGGAATTCAAAACCACACACATGAGAAACAATTACATACGGGACATATGGCAACCCCAAGGATTGGTCTCGCGTTCAACTTCAATGAAATACATTCCCTTAGTATCTCTGACCTTGCATATTTCATTAAAAGAAAAGGAATGAAAAATGAACAGAAAATTCACACTTTCAGAAGTAACACCAGAAATAAGATGGGAATTAATCATTCCTTTCCCAAAGTAAAGAAAATAGTGATCTTCGGATTGGTTTGTGCCTTTTAGGTGATGATTCGGACTCTGACTAAGAAGCTGCTGATTTGGGTTGCGACTAAAATAAAATTGAACTTTTAGTTCGACAGACTTTACGAAAAATAGCTGAAATTATTATACTCGACAACTAACGACGAAACGATTAGGGATAGATTTTTTCAATTAAAAAAAAAGTTACCTCCGAAAGATCAAAAGTAAACACAAAGAGTAATTTTAAAAAAATATTAGAAAGATGTTTTTTAAAATTCGCTTTATCAGAAGTAGCGAATTAGCACGTAATTAAATACGTATACAACATGAAACCTTTTAAAGTGGCCAATTTTCCTTGTAACCGTGGGTCGCTGCTGAAATAGTGAGGTTTCACTGTATAGAAAAACTTCGATTAACTGCCACTCGTTTAACGGTGAGTTTCGGTTATCCGTCATTTTAAAGTAACATAGGTTTAGAGTATTGCAATACATTTCTGTACAATACTACTCAATGCATTGAAATTTATACTGACCGTTTTGTAAAATTAAATACAATACGAATATATTATTCACTTTTAAAGGATTTTAATTTCATTTTCGTGCCAAGCCAGCAGTGAAATCGCGTTATTGTACATACGTGTTAAGAGACCTCTGTTATCCGTCTACTCGGTAATCCGTCACAGCCCTGGTCCGGACGGTGACGGTTAATCGAAGTTTTTCTGTACTTATAAAGTTACAGCTATTTTAAATTGTGCACAGAATTTATGAACCCTCTGCATTGCAGAAAAGCTTTATTCTACTTCGGCAATTCAATCATCTTTTCGACCGTTTATCTCATTTCGAGTGAGTTGTCTCAACATTCTGCGATGTTAATTTCCATCGTTATTTGAAACATGCTAATTTAGTGCACAGTCTGCAGTGGCGAATCTAGGATTCGGATCTGGGGGGGGGGCTGAGGTCATAAAAACTTTGTATCATCGTGATGAATGTCAAACCTCAAGGCTAAAGTAAACCAAAACTCTTTAACTTTACAGACTTTACTCACCTGACAATAAGAATAATAAAAAACAAAACAATACTTTCTATAATTTAATAAAAATTACAATGAAATAACTAGCCAAAAAATGTCTTACACAGCGTCAAAGCTACAAGTACAAGTGGAATGACTACAAAAGTAGGAAAATTCTCGAACCTGTCAAGCCAGAAAGTAATGCTGAAACGTTTTTATTATTTTTTAAAAAGAGGGAAATTAAGAGAAAACAGTTGTAATGATGTTTAATAAAATCCAGAATTTTGGCTTGGCTCTGGGGGGGGGCTATCGGGATACAGCCCCCCCCCTGGATTCGCCACTGACTGTCTGTCTTGTGTATACTAAGATTGTCTTTTTCATGGATAATGTTTGATTAGCATGTAGCTGGACAATTCCGATAATGCAATTACCGATCTTTCCATTTGAAAAGCAAAAATGCTGAATGCAAGATTACGGTAAAACTTCGATTAACCGTCAGTTTCTGTTATCCGTCATCGTCTGGAAGGTACGTCATCGTCGAGGGTTTACAGTATTACAGTACATTTCTGAACATTATTACTTCTATATTGCAGTTTATGTTGATCGTTTTGTGAAATTAAATACAATATGCATGTATTATTCACTTGAAAAGGATTTTATTTTCATTTTCATTTCAAGCCAGCAAAAAAATCACGTTACAGTATATAGGGTTTAAAAGCAATCAACTAGAAAAAGAAAAATAAACAAATTTAAAAATAAATTTAACTTAAACTTTAAACAGAAACAATGAAATTTAAATAATAAAATTTAGACAATGTTTAAGTAGCACGCAATTGCAGCTGCATACAAAAATAAAAAAAACCAATTGAAATCAAAATCACCCAAAGAAAGCAAAAAACTAAGAAAATACTCTGAGAGGATCGAATTAAACAAACAAGGAATTCATTCTTGTCCACTTTATAAAGGGCTAAAGACTATATTCGAAATGTATTCAAAATATTTCGGAAATTTTTCTGTAAGAAGTTTGAATTACGCCAAATATATGTTCTCTTAGCCCGAAATTTCCCAACAAAAGACGAAGGAGATCAATACCATCTAATAAGCATTATTTCAAAAGAAAAAGGAAAACCAAACACAAACATAAAAACGCTAATAAGACTGATTTAAAAATATTATTAGCCATCGAGGTGAATAACAGCCTTCATAAAAATAAACTTACCCTACGCTTAGAAGAGAGATAAAATGTCCTCACGTTATCGCAAACCAACGCGAACTTCCCGCCTAAATAAGTAATCCCCTTTTCTCCCCTTTGTTGTAAATAAAATCTAGAACCATGGCGCCATCTGTATTCGAAAAGAAAAGCAAACCAGAAGGAGTGAAAACAGGAAGGGTAGGGAATCAAATCATTTAGACAAATTAATGAAAAAGCCCTTAGTTTCCATCTATGCCGCAATGAAAAGTGCATTTTTTTTAAAGATTTTATATCCAGACTGCTGTCAAGGATAAGATCTTTAATGCCGTGAATACTAAAAGGGAAATGGTTATCATTGAGATTCTTTAAAAAAACAATGGAAGCCATTAAAAAATCATTTCTATTATTGCATATTTTTATAATTCTGCTAGCTTGTCTAAAAATTGCGTTCCTAAAAACCCTATAATCTATATTGGAATGATAATCACAAAGACTTTTACACTTGAAATTAAATTCAGCTCTTTTATCATAATTATATTATTTTTATTTTCTTCATAAACAGTCTAATCAAAGTTTTTTGTTTAGAAACAGTCTTTTTACAATATATGTGTATTAAGAGATTTCTGTTATCCGTCACAGTCCCGAAGGTGATGGTTAATCTAAGTTTTAATGTATTACAATCTGCTAATTGTATAAAATAACAATAACAAAAAACAGATAATTAAAATAATTAAAAATTATGTACAAGTATAACATTTTATGTTAACTGTAATTCAAAATTGCCAGTCATCTGCTAACAAAAAATGCAGATATATCAACTAAAAAGCATTTGAAAAATTCAAATAGCTTGTTTTAACAACAACACAAAAAAGATATAATTTGTTTGTAGGAAAAATAAAATTTGTATCTCTATGAACAATATATATCAAATTATTACTCAACCGTCACTTTAGCTATATTCCATACCATAAATATGGGGCAGTTTTCCTTGAAAGTTTTGTTTTTGGATCAACTGCAGAAAAATTTATTGAATCGTAAAAATCGTCTGCAATTGCTACTCTATTTTGTTCTATTGTGTTAAAAGGTCAGAAGCCCAAAAAATAATAAAAAAACCGAAATAATTAGGAAAAAACATTCTGTGTTATTTTACAACAGAAATATTTGGGAAAGCATTTATTCAAATCATAAATTTTGCAAACAAGCGATTAATAATTAACTGCACACTACACGCTTCTAATTTGCGCGGAACATCAACTCGGAACAAGTCAAAATGGCTACATTTTGAGTGTCAAATTGCATCAACTTTGGACAGAAGTGATTACAAACTTGCCCTGCATTCCATTAAGGCACGCTTTCAACCTAATGAGGATTTGCAATTTCTCCTAATGGTCAGGCGGTTCATCAACTAGAAGCAAATGCTTTCCATTTCCATAAACACCATTCATATTTCAAGGACCCTCGCATTTAAAACGCTAAATATTAGATTATCCATGGAATATGAGTGACGTGGGTGTCATTAAGAACTAGAAAAATTGGAGCCCACATCTGAAAAACAATACCCCCTTCTGAAAAAAATATGTCCACATGGTTAACCAACCTGTTAAAAGAAACTTCCCCTTTTAGTAATGCTGTTTGACGACAAGTTTTGGGAGGAATAATTTAATCATTTGCTCTGGCGCTGTGCCATACCAAACTCTGGCACCCTGCCCACCATGCCACCTGTTGTCTACCTAATAGTTAGGGAAAGAACTGTTGAATCGTTTGAGGTTCGTGATGTCGTGTTGCCGATCTATTTTATTTGAATGTGTTGTAATAGTCAAAGATTAAATAAAAGACCATTTGCATAATTTGAAGGCAAGGCGTAAGGAACCGGAAAGAATGAGGTGTTTTCGGCAGAGGACTGTTTAGACTGGAAAGGAAGACACGAAGGAGTGTGTTTGATTTACTTAGGGAGTGAAATAAATGGGAAATGACATTTTGTGCGTGATAAGGTTAAAGGTCAAGTAATTACGCTTCGGAATAGAAGTGGGTGTGTCTCTTTGGTTGGACATAGGGAGACATAATTCAATACGGGATGTAGCCCTTAATTTAAAGGTTTTTTATTTATTTATAATACAGCCCAAAAGGTCTAGCCGCTTTGAATAAGAAACAGTTGTTTTTACATTAGGATAAACAAATACAGGATTCATTCAATTATCCGGCAATCTATAATCCGGTTCCTTCCATTTTTCGCCCTAGATTTCGGAGCACATTTTAAAACTAACCAATTTGGGGCACCACTGTTTTCTAATTGACGAATATTTATTTTCTCCAAGACAAAGATAGACCCAAGCATATGAAGCAACAGACACTGCAGGGTATGTTTGAGGAAATAGCTAAGAAGAAGGGAAAAGCAGCAGTATTGTCCACACAACATAATGCACTGCCATCAATTTCAAGTCAAACAGATTTCGGAGCGGATTTTCAAGTTTACTGCGTTGGAGTGCCACTGTTTTTTGAATCATGAATGTTTGCTGTCTGAAGATAAACTTATTACAGAAAGACACAAGTATATGGAGCAACAAATTCTTTACGGAACATTCACGAAAATAGCTAGAAGGATGGAAAAGATCACCAGTAGTGTCCAAATTTCATAATTCTCTGCTTATTAATTTCAAGTCAACCAGATGTGCTGTCACTACCATGAACACAAATTCCACAAGTTGAAGCTGTGTCTATTGCTGAGGATGTTTTTGCTGTCGCTGATGAAGCTGAGAGCCTATCTGCCGTTTAGCTTCTTCTCGAGGCTTCAGTAGATGGTTATAATTACAGTTTTGAGGAGCTGTTTTATTTAGTTGAATTAAAACTGTAACAATTTCGCATTAATTAAAATTCTGTGTAATTACTTCATTCCTTTGAGATAAAAATGTGTAAAACTGTTTTATTTAATTCGTGAACATTAAAGTTTCATTCGTTTTTAGTTTTCCTTTTTTTAAATGACTGTACAGGAAGTAATTTTTTGCTAATAATGGTCGTAGTGATAAGGTTATGGTCAAGGTAACCATTGAAAATCCGGCATCTCTTAATCTGCCAGATTTTTAAATATGAACTATAAATGCATATATTTTATCATTCTGTGAGATATCATGGATATACTGAATATACATTTAACATTACATTAAGTAATAAATAACAACATTGCGTTTTGAACAAAGTCTGCAGATTTTCTGAATTTTAACCCGGCATGCTCTAGATAGTGGGCGAGGGACAAGTGTAGTCGAGACAAAGAGTTAAAAACTGCACTACGGGGGCGTCCGGTCCCTTTAAACACATATTAATGCTAGTACGAGACTGCGCATAGCAGATATCAATAAATTTCAGAGATTTGATTATGTTTATTGTATATTTGTTTTGTATATAATTATTTTTCATTTAAGCATACAAAAAACAAAAAAGAAAAATTCTATATAAAAAAAATGTAAATCAAAAGCATGTATTACTCGATGTAATTTTTTTTGTGGATTGAATAAAGATTCTCTACGTATACCCATCCAAACTGCAAACCGGAGATCTTTATCTGTGGAAGCAGGAGTGTGTCTTAGCGTAAAGTACATGAATGCCAATTTGCACAAAAATAAGTTGATCATATTCTGCATATATTAAAAGTTGGGATAGAGAGTTTTTCGTAAGCTAACTTTTAAAAGTTTTATCTTACTAATCTTTAAAAAAATTTTAATAAGAGCTTTTAATTTAAAAATAAGAAACGGCGCAATCTGAGTTATTTTATTCAAAATGGGGATGAATGTAGGACACTGCGCAATCTGAGTTATTTTATTCAAAATGGGGATGAATG
>BGPR01000620.1:406743-426681 GCA_013235015.1 Araneus ventricosus
GCGCAATCTGAGTTATTTTATTCAAAATGGGGATGAATGTAGGACACTGCGCAATCTGAGTTATTTTATTCAAAATGGGGATGAATGCAGGACACTTTCTCAAGCATCGACGAGATGTTGTAAAATGGGATTGTGTCGGTTAATCCTAGACTTCTAGTCACTACTTTACACATGATTGATCCCAGCAGAAATAAAAAATTCCGGAAGAAAACGCTGCCTCAAAAGCTGAGGGCTATTGTTTTTTCTCATTGAAACACTTAACACAGCGGTATCTCTATAATCCGGCTCTCCGCAAATCCGGCCCCTCCAATAGACCGGCGTTTTCAGAACGGCGAGTGGAAAGCGTTTAAGAGAAAACGTCAACGCACGCTAATGAGTCAATGCACGCTTTGAAGCGACGAGAAGTACACTTTTAAGCCGGTCATTCACTTCACAGACAAACTGTATATTTTGGAACGCGAGAAGGAAAAAGCGATAAAAATCTATGGAAATGAGCCAAACGGCTTTCCATGGCTGGTATTCCGTCTGGACTGAAATCGGAACGAAAAACCAGATGGAGCCTGAAAGTGGCTAGCGAAAATAATAATGCTGTGCGTAGATTGAAGCCTCGCTTTGAGGGTAGCATAAATAAAATCTGCTGACTGGGGAAAATCGAAGATCGACTGACAAGCACCTGTAGAGAGGGAAAGAAGGTCGCTCCCCCTACCTTCGTTCAGAGTTAGCGTCCTTTCAAATATAAGGGAATGGCGTGCCTGTGTTTTTCGATTAAAATGGGTGGGGAAAAATAAAACCGGGCTTAGGACAAACGGTGAATGGTCGGCTTTACGGTGATGTAGAAATGGTTTTTGTGCGATAATATGCTCTAGAGGTGCTGAGGAAAAGCGTTAACATCCAAATTCATTTTTAATTAATGAAAATTCTAATTAAAATTTTGAAAAACCCTTTTTTAATGAGCGCCTCCTGCCCAAGAAATAACTACCTGCCAAATTTGGTACGTGTAGGTCCAACACGGTCTTCACTGTAGAGCGTTTTGAACTATTTTTGCATCACGCATGCGCAATTTGCAGATAGTATAGCCCAGACTATAAAGATTATACAGTAAAACTTCGATTAACTGTCACCGTCCAGATGAGGTCTGTGACGGATAACAGAAGTAACTTAATGTTAAGTTATCCGAATAGACAGTTAACATAAGTCTCTTAATGTTAAGTTATCCGAATAGACGGTTAACATAAGTCTCTTAATGTTAAGTTATCCGAATAGACGGGTAACAGAAACTGCCGGTTAAGCGAGTGACGGCTAATCAAAGTTTTACTGTATAATGTTTATAGTCTGGGTTACACTATCTGCAGCAGGTGCTGATGATGCTTCAGTGCCTTCTGCAGAACAGGCCGCACCTGATTATATTCTTGCATGCCTGGGGCTTTCCCAACAGGGTCTTGTTTCTAATCCTCTATTGACTTTGGATTTCTTTAGGGTGCACAGGCTCATGGACCTGATATGGCTCTGCTGATCTTCGGGGATCATCAACAACTGTACAAAACACTAGGCTTCAAGGACGCACGCCGACCCAACCAATCCGGGAGGAATTGCGGCTCTAAATAGGCCGGAGGAACAAACTTTAGGCTTGTTCAGTGGCGTAATTGACGGGCGGCAGTTACAACAATGGCACAGTTAGGCGCTTCCATTCCGATGAAATAAGCAAATGCTCCACTTTTGCCTAAAGTATTTCACATTGGTAAATATGGCAGTTTTGTTCTAGAATGTTCTTTTGTAATATAAGAGTGATAATATTCAGAAATGCACATTAGGCGTGATTTAAACGAGGGCTGCAAACAGGAACCGACATTTATTAAAATGTTTTAGTGTCCTAAATTTGATTAAGAATTCACCCTTGGGAATCCCAATTGATACCTTTGTTTCTATACTTATCATTTTCAAAGTTTGATCACTTTAATCTTGTATTTTTATTGTTGTTTGACTCACGTGGGCTTTTATGGATTTTATTGTTTTCTGGACTGGTGAGGGACCGCGGGTTTGTTTTTAGTGCCCCTTTTGTAAGATTTTTAAGGATGCTTTACTAACATTTTTATTGCTTCCTTCTTTTTACTGGTGTATTGTGCTGAGCTTCTACTTGTATTTTACTCGTTTAGATACACTCTGGGGGCTCCTCTTTTTAAGTATTTTGAATATTTTCAACCCCTGCAGTCGGAATTAAGAAATAATTGAGTTAGAATTTTTTCCTGTGTACTACTGCAAAGATTAAAGCATAAATGAAATTTCAAGCCTGTAGATAAAAAATTAAAGAAGTTACCCCATGTTGGGCATCCGGACAACACCGGATATTTCAACTAAAAAAAGACTCAAAATCACAAAAATTTCACTTTAAAATGGTTGTCAAAGGGTAATAAAATATTGTAAAAGCTTTTTAAATGGTAAAAAAAGGATTAAAAACAAGAAATTACTTGAAAAACAAAATTCAACACCGAGCTCAATTTTAGGAAGAACGACGATTTTCTCAATTTTTTTTTTTGAAAAAACTAAAAAAATGAAATGATTCCATGCCCGAAAAGAAAAATTCTTGCAACTATTATATTCACAAGAAAATCGAGAATCAAATAAAAAAAACAGCATGTAGTTTCGTCAATTATTGAATTAATAGGAGCAGTTCAAAGTTGATGTCCGGTATACCGGACACCGGGTCTGAAGGGATTAATGATGGCTCCAGGTCTGGTGATTAAAATCAAACAAAATGGAATTATTTTATCGTTCTCTCCAAGTGTACTGTCGATTCGATGGCGTATTTAGTTGGTTTTTTTCCTTCTTGTGTGTGTGTTTTAGTTTACTTAATTTATTTTCGTTGCTTTTTTGCAGTGTTTATAACGTTCTGTGCTGTGTTTGTGACGCTTTTGTGTGTGTGTCATATTGCGTTATTTGTATTTATTTATATTTCTCCATCGGTCTGCTAAAGGCCTTACACCTTTTTGGGAAGGTGTGTTTTAAATAAAAATAAAAAAAAAAAAAGAAACTGACGGTTAAACGAGTGACGTCTAATCGAAGTTTTAGTGTAATGTTAAAAAGACCTCACTCGTTAAAAACCAATCTGTCGCTACTTCGTAGGAAACGTCCATGCGATCCTTTGTCACTGCGTCACTTCATTCACCCGAGCAAGAGTTCCAAAAAATCAATAGTCACCATTCGTTATGACCGAAAGAAGAAAAGCGGCCTCAGCAGCTCCAAGCCCCGAATGGAAACTCAGACTACAAGTTCACAAGAACAGAATATTATAAGAGCTCGTGTGATTTATAATCTTATGCGGGACATTTGTCGAGCCATAAAGGGCGGTTTTTCCAGTAGTGGGGATGTAAAATTTGCAACATTCGCTACGACGGAGACCGTGAAAATGGAGGGTCATTGAATTTTCAATGCTGCACCGCCATGAATCAAATTTTATTAGGAAGATCAGAGCCTTTTAAAGGTCAGTAGGAGCAAGCTATTATTTTGTCTTGCTTCCTGGTGAAAACTAGGACTGAAATGCGTGGCTCTACAAATCCAAAAATACATTTTATGAATTTGCTGTTCGATTATGTAAAATTGAAATTAGTGTATTTCACGCCATTACTTAATTTCTTTCAAATTTGTAAAGATGGAATTTTGCAAACGATTTTTCACTCACTTTCTAATGTACTTCAGCTCTAAAATTTCGAAACGTTCTGTGTTCCAATGAAAATACAATATTTTAATATTTTTAGAACTAAATTACGAGTTAAAAGATTAAGTTTAATTAAACATTGATTCCGTAGGAGTGACATCATTTGGTAGGAAATTGAGAAAAAATTGATTACAAAATGATACTATAGAGATTAATTATGAAATACACGCTAAAGATTTTAAAAAAATCGAAAATAATAAAAATGCAGAAAGATTTTATTAGTGTAGTTAGAAGTAAGAAATGATGAAAATGAAAATAGAATAATTAAAAACACCCCTTTATTAGTACACTATAAAATAGTAAACAATTTTTTAATGAAAATAATATGGATATAAAAAATCATAAAAGCAAGAGAGGCTGGAAACAATATTATAAGGAAATCAAGCCTACACTGAAAGTCACAAGACAGAAAATTCTTAAATTTCGATTAAAAATTAAAATATAATACAAATATTATTAAAATTCCAGTAAAGTTTGATTGATTTTATAGCCGTCTCACGCTTTTATGATTTCGTTTTGACTTCGAGATTTCTAAGAAAACATTATGTTCTACTATTTTTCTCTCGGATAAAATCATGTTTTAAAATTTTTATTATTTTTCGATCGGAACATTTATTTCATAATTTCAATATACTAACTTGTATACTTTCCCTTGTATAAAATTTCTCATAGTATAGTTTTATGTTCAACAGTTATTTTCTAACGACAGTCTTAGAGTCTGGTGTATCATTGTATAATTTGTAATGTATCCTAGTATTATTTTTGTGTTTTGTCATTTTTACACTATTTTACCTTTTTGGTACCCCCTTAACCTTCTGTCATGGGCAATACAAATGCTGATACGTTCGGGCGCAACTCATCTGTGAGATTAAAAGTTAAACTTTTGCTTAGGCTGAAGGAAAAGCTTATCAAACTGAACTATTCGGTGATGTACAAAGCTATATTTGCATTTTTAAATAACTTTTTTGTATTTCCTTGCAATTTCAATTAAAATAAAGTCCAGGAAAGAGTTGACTTTTGTTTTCCCGTAAGATTTCCTTAGCAATGACAACTGTTGTCAAAGAGAGCCGGAAATAATTCGGCATTTTTGAAACAATTTATTGGAAATAACGATCAATATCATTGAATTAAGGGCTGAGACACAGGTATACAAACTTGTGCTGATATATAGAAATAAATATTGAGACAAATTTGGGAAATCAAAAAATACAAACCTAATCCGGCGCAACTCATCTACCAGATTAACGTACCCCTCATCTACATCAAAAGAGCATTAAAGAAAAAACCACGATACCCTAGTGCGACTGGTAGGGAGCCAGAAAGCTACTAGGGGTCCCACATCTTTCTTTGTAAAACCAGCACTTAGGCACAAAAAAATATAGGCGCTTCATTTCACAGATTAGATGCACCGACAGAAGGTTAAGACGAGCGTCCGGAGTATTTATACCCTCACAGATTAGATGCACCCGACGGAAGTTTAAGACTGGCGTCCGGAGCATCTATACCTATTCCAGGCTCGCTGATCAAAACGCTACTGGGTACTTCATAAAATGTCATCAGCTAATAAACCAACCCAATTTCCTACGAAAAACTAACTTCTAAATAGAGCGCGGAACAATCATTCAAACCGTAAAACTCAAACAAAATCGTTTTTAAGAGACGGAAACTCTGAACCTTGTTCCTACAAATTATTCTTCTCCAAACACTTCTGCACCTCCTAAACTTCTCTTGGTACATTTTAATTGTTCCAAAGCCTTGTTAAGTGGTTTCTTGCTTAAACACTCGATCTAATAGTCGAGCTGCTCTGAAGAAGACGTTGACGACTTAGGCTCTTCTTAAACTGCAACCGTGACGCATCGCAGTAAGCCGAAATGTCTGCGAGCGAAGATTCTAAAAGGGTCTTAAAGAAAGCTCTCAGATTATCGATTTGTTAATGGAGTCTTAATCCCACCGTGTGACTTGTGCTCAAATCTTCGGAAGAGTGCTTTCTTTTTGAAGAAGAAGGAGGCAGAGATTGAATATTAAGATGCGACGAAAGATGCTGACGTCGGAAGTTTGTTCTGGGAAGGATATTTAGACCACCATTTGAAAAAAGAGACTTTGTTCTTGCCTACTTGTGGGGTTGAAGGACTTTATAAGAGCTTCAAGAGCTTCTGCTTGTTATAGAAGGCGTAATAAGAGATTTTAAAATGAGTGTTAAGGATTAAAAGAAACTATTAAGACAATGTAAAGCAATTTAACGACCAATAAAATACCTGTTTATACCACAGATAATGCAGGAATGAATAATTGACTTCAGCATTCAGCTGCATTTCTGTACCTGAGAGGTCAACTGTCTTAAGTCCAATTTTGCTGTTTTTGTTGTCTTATCACTTACTCATAATATAAATTGCGCAATGGAATGCATTGCGATCTGGAACTTTGTTTGGCTCTCTTGTAGAGAGTTAAAATCCTTACTTAAGATAGTTTACCTATAGTATACAGATTTATGGACGTCTTTTAACATGATACTAATATACAGGGTTCCCACTTATATCCGTTACCCCCCCCCTTTAACTTCTAAACGGTGACAGCTTAGGCCATAAAGTTGGTGTCTAGGTATAGTAAAAAAGCTATGCGCTACTCGATACGACAACTTACAACGCCATCTATCGGTAAATTTTGGAATTAGTGGTCCAATCTCGAAAACGGTGAAAGATCAGTGAAAAAAGTCAATTAGAAAGTTGTACAGCGCTCTCGATTTAGTACGAAAAGATACTTTCCGCGCATTAATACTCAAAACAGAATGCCAAAAATGAACATTTGTTTGATTGTGTTTTTGATCACTACGGCGTCGTGAAACGCGAGCGAAGCGAGAAATCCAGTCCAGAGTGCAAATGTTAGTGGCTAACGGAGAGCATTTTGAGGAATATAAATAAATGATCCAGAAGACAGGGGCTTGTCTCAGTTTCTTTCTTCCACTCTTTATGACATGCCAATTTTCGAAATCGTGACCAAACAAATGTTCATTTTTTGCATTCTATTTTAAGTATTAATGAGCGCATGGTATCTTTGCGTACTAAATCGAGATTGCTCTACAACTTTCCAATTGACTTTTTTCTCGTATCTTTCACCGTTTACGAGATAGGACCGCTAATTCCAAAATTTACCGATAGATGGCATTGTAAGTTATCTCTTCGAGTAGAGCATGGCCTTTTCACTATACCTAGACACCAACTTTATGGCCTAAGCTGTCACCGTTTAGAAGTTAATGGGTGTGTCACGGATATAAGTGGAAACCCTGTATACGCAGGTCAGTAAAAGTTAGTTGCACTCCTTCGTAAATATATTCGGTGAAAAGCTATTTTGAAGAAACTTTGTGGCAACACTTCAGACATTTATCTGTATAGTATGACGTAGCGGCTTCACGCGGCAATTTTAGTTTGTCCTATAATCAATCGTAAACATGTCTAGGCAGCTGCAAGTGGCGTCCAAATTGGAAATGCGTGCAGTGATTCGTTTTTTGTGGGCGAAAAGGTGAACTGCACTGAAATTTGTTGGCATGAAGTGCACGCTGCAAATGCAATGTCACGTCAAGCTATCGCGAAGTGATGCAACATGTTTGAGAACGGACGTACAGATACTGGCGACGCTGAGCGCGAGGGAAGACCATCAACTGCGACTCATTCTTAGATCGCTGATCGCGTGAATGAAAGATTCTTGCAAACAGACGCGTGGCAGCAGACGAAATCGCAAATAAACTGGATATTTAACATGGAAGTGTGGATAAGATCTTGAATTCAGTAAAGCGTGTGCTTAACCCAACATATTGGACGTTGGATGGGAATCCTTCGCGGTGGACATCGGAAAACTTACGCCACGCCTCGAAAAGTGTTTGAATAAAGGAAGTGATAATATCGAAAAGTAGCTTTTCTGCGGTACTTTAGTGTGCATATAGCAGTATTGTAAAATTTCTTTCCTGTTTTGTCTTCTCGAGCAGACATATTCTTTTGATCAAACATTACATCTACGTAGCACTAATACAATTTACTATTGAAAAAAATTCAGTTTCTTAAGGAATGTTCCGTTGACCGTAATCATTCATTTTAAGAATAAAATTTAGTGAATCTTTTTTTTACCGTAATCTGTTTATTCATAATTAGAAAAATGAGACAACCCGGGACATTCATTTATAGTTCAGGACACTTTTTCAATCTGTGACAATTAATGACATGAATATTGATGATAACACATAGCGGAAATTAAAATATCAAAAGGATTTAATATACTAAACTGTCATTACGAATCAAAAGGAGTGATTATATATTCTCTGTATAATTGAAGTTGGGTAGGAAAATTTCTAGACGCTAATTTTTTAAAATGAAATTCAGTTCATCTTTAAAAAAATATTTTGATACATTTACTGGTGTGTAAAATCGTGACGAACCAGGGGTATTTTATTCAAAACCGAAACAAATTTAGGAATTGAAATTCGAATGAATCGACCAATCACATCAAAGAGATGAACAAAACAGTCCAATCGAAACGAGATGTGCAGAACACCGATGAAAAGATTAATTTACGCGCATGCGTGCATGTCACTCACTGAAAATATTATTGCGCAACCAAAACAAATGTTCTCTCATCTCCGTTCCGGCGGCAAAGAGTTGGCGATACTAAGAGGAAACGAAGTAAGTGGGTACCGTAAAATCCATATTAACCGACCTTTTATTCACAATCGAGACAAGCCGGGATATTTTTTCAGAAACAGCATAATTCCGAAGCATTTTTCAATCTAGGACAAAGATTTAAAAGAAAGACTAGGTCCGAGACTTTAGATTAATATACCGCTTCAGTTAGGTACAAAAATGTTTCCGAGAATATAATGGCTGATCTTCTAGTTTTTGAATGACACTTTAGGATGAAAATCGAGATAGAGACTGTTTGAGCGACAAACATTAGTCTAGATAAGCCTGTATAAATACATTTAGTGATGTTGAAAAAGTAAGGAAATTCTAAAGAATAAATGATAACGAGTTTTCAAGATTAAGGATTCAAGATAGGTTATTATTAACTCTTCTTTGCTAATCAATCTTCTAGATATGCTGTGAATAACGGGTTTGGATGATACTGAATTCTTTTTTTTCATTCAGATAGCTAATGTTCAGACAACAAGCGAGAATAATTTGACTGGAATAGCTGCTTTTGCAGTTATTTAACTGTATCGATACGGGAAGGTCCGAAACGTCCCTTGAAGCAAAAGACGGCAGCCGTCCGAAAATCACTGTTAAATTTCCACCCCTTTTGTTAATTGTGATTGATTTCACACCCACGGAGCTTCCTTTCTTTCTTAGAGCGGTTCGCTCAGATGGGTTGGGGGTCTTAGAATTTTGTCAGTGGATTGTTGTTTTTGAGGGGGGAAGTGAATTTCCTCTATCTTTGAAAGAGGAACTCGGGAGTTCTCGTATTTTGAGGTCCATCTATTCCAATGGTCTTAGGAATCAGAGGGTTAAAGATTAAAATATATATTTTGATTCGTTCTTAAGTTTTAGTTCATATATAAATCAGCATGATAATTTATTTCATATTTTAAATGAAGCTAACTCATAGACTGATTCAGCATTATTTGAGAAAGGATGAAGTTTTCGTGTGATCTTTATGATGCTTTATCTTAAAGATATTGGTATATCCTGTCCAATCTTATATTGACCTAATAGCTAATTTCTAAACCGTTAGAGATGGGCAAATAGATACTTCCAATCGGAAAAATGCTTTAAACGAAGGTAAATAATTATATTTTTTGTTGCTTGAGTGGATAAATGTATTGCTAAGAAATTGCGAAGTTTAAAGTTTTATACAGCACCCCGGTCCTGTTAGTCATATTCAATAAATTATTAGTTAGTCACCAATATTTTAAACAAAAAAGGTTCCACATTTCTGAGAAGAAGAGTTGAACTTTATTTGCTTAAAATGATAGTGTGTCAATTTCTTATATATAAAATTTCAGACTTCGTAATTTTTACAGCAGTGCCTTTATTGACTGAAACTACGCAATTTAGATCATTTTTATAAAATTGGAAGTGTATGCTTATCTGTAACGCTTAGAAGTTAGTGATTGGGTCACGATTTCAAAGGACATCCTGTATAAAAATGTATATTTTAAATATTACTTTATAAAGAAGAACCTTTTGAAATAAGCAATAGTTTGGCTTGCTTTGACTTTTTATGATGCAAGAGACAGAATGCTGACCATATTGAGCCAAGGAGGTATTTGCGTTTATCCAAGATAAATATGATTTATAGAGTAATGAAAAATGTCATATATTATAAAAGGTTGAAACCATCTTTTTAGATTTATATAAATATATGAAGCCAAGATGAAAATTTTGATGAAATGTCACTAAAGTTTGGAAATTAAATCCAAAATTGCGCATCTTCACATTGTTTTTCCTATCACCCGATAGTTCTATATCCTAAAATACAAGCGCTCAAAAATTGTGTTAAAAATTGTATGCCCAAGCAATAAGTAACGTAAAAGTTTTGTCATTTTTACCACGTTTTTATTAACTCGCATTCTTGTCTGTCTGTTCGGTACAAATTTTGCAATGAATTTTAAACAAACTTCCCTATGAGCTGGAGACTTGAAACTTTAAACATAGCTCAGAACTAGATGACAATGCAATATTAATTCGCGTTCTTGTCTGTCTGTTTGTCTGTCATTTCATATCTTGCATGACGAATACGCAGTACGTTTTTCATTATATCTCTAAGACTATTAAGATTACAGACTTCGTTCTTGGGTATATGGATGGCCCATGGGATCATCAAAGCACCCCCATATTTTAGCCATATCTTTACTCATGCGCAGTACGTTTTTCATTATACTTCGAAGGTCTCTGAGTCACGTAACTTACTTTTTCAGGAAAATAATAATTTTCTATTTATGATCAGATGAAGAGAAAGTGAAATAAACCTGAAATTTGCCACATGTCTCCGTCATAATCTCATCAAGATGTTTAAAATCGATTGCAAAATTTCACACACACAAGTCTAAAAAGTACAAAATAATTATTTAAATAAAATAAAAATTATAATATACCACGTTTTTAAAACGGACTAAAAAGTATAAAATAATTTCTTCTAGCCCCATACAGATTTATAATCCCATACAGATTTAAAACGAAAAACGTGGGGCGCATGCAATATTTAATAGTAAGGAGTGCAGGGAGTAGCTGTCGTTGAGAAAACTCACACAACAGTTCATATCATTTCCATTGCAATAAAATTGTTAGTGACTGAAATAAACTATTTATGCATCAATTATCTATTGCATGCGCCCCACGTTTTTCGTTTTAAATCTGTATGGGATTGTAAATCTGTGTGGGGCTAGAAGAAATTATTTTATACTTTTTAGTCCGTTTTAAAAACGTGGTATATTAAACTTTTTATTTTATTTAAATAATTATTATATTTACAAAATAATTGTCATCAAAATACCCTCAATTCTTTTTTTATTGCTGTCTACAAACTCTACAGATTTTATGTTTGTATAAGTAACAACTGATGGCGAAATTGGTATGTAGCTTTTTATCGTTAAATTTTAACCTTTTTGATAAGTCCGTAAAATATATTCTACGATAAAAAAATAAGTTTTTTAGCTAACTAGAGTTTAACTGTAGCTAAAAAGGCGGTGCAATTACTTTGGGGGACATTAAAATTACAAATATATTAGTGACGATCTAAGTTTAAAAACACCACATTCCCCTGCATCCAGGAAGGTGAAAATTCCCAGTTGTGGGGATGGGAACACGCGAAAGGATAACATCAAAGGAAACAATAGAAAAATGATGATTCAACCGAAAAAAATTACATAGGTTTACGGTTTTTTATTAGAGATAGCTGGGTTTAGTAAGATTAACATCATTTTTTGAAGCCAAATGAGGGCAATTTTTGAGACGGACCTCGGCATTTTGAATCTCAGCCAGGTAACGAAGATGTCCGTCTCAGAACTTTTCTGTCTAAACTTGCGTGCAGCACCAAGATTGATGACGCTTGAACCCTGACGGAACTAAAGTGCAAGGCCGAGTAAAGAGCAGTTCTTGAATGGAATTAGGTCTCGAATTCGGGATCCTCCGGTTCTGAAGTCGAGACCGAGACTTTACCACTAGGTCACAGCGGTCGCTTTTGATATTTCACATAATTTTGTTTTTGTTTCAATATATTAACGTCCCGTTTTGACGCTACAAGGAAACTCTTTTGGAACCGACCTCCTCATTTTGACCCGTGGCCAGATAACGAGGACACCTGACGCCGAACCACCCACTTTAAACTTGCAGTACGACAATGGGTGAAAGTTTAACCTCGACAGATTCAAGGCGCACCATACCCTGTACAGATGTCTGGTGGAATATTTTCTCGAATGCGCCACCCTTCGTTCCCGAAGTGGAGACTTTGCCACCAGGCCACCATGTTCCCTTCTTATTTGAGATAAATTTCTAAGAAATTAATTTCAATCCCTTATAATAACGGAAGATTATAATAGTATACTAAACTGCCCTACAGTCTGAGGTTCCGTTCTGGCGATTCGGCCACCAGGTCACCTTTTCCCCTTCTTTTATGAGATAAATTTCTCAGAAATCCCATTTTCAGCGCAAGATTATAATGCTATACTAAAATTCCCTCCAGTCTGAGGTTCCAGTCCGGAACTCTCCCAGGCCGCAGTGTTTTATTCGAGGTAAATTTCTCAGAAATTCATTTCATTCCCATATAACAGCGAAAATCATATCTGAAATACCTTCTAGTCGGAGGTTTCGTAATAATTTATAACAGTTCTTTGGTTACATCGGTGAGCATTAAATAAGAGATTTCATTCCCACCATTAGTTTCCGGCGCAGATCCACCCCCTAATTGTTTCTGTCACTTAGAAATTAAACGGACATCGGAAAGAAGCGATCCATTTTGATAAATAAGTAATAAAACAGCTTTTACAAACGACTGAATGGTGGAAGCACGAACTGTTTTGGGCTGGCTGCCAAACCCTTTGGCATCGGATGGTAATGTCTTTCCAGCTTTCCACAACGACAGTCTGTAGAGTAATAGTTAACCTTTTGCGGGATAAATTGTTGAATGTATACAAGAATAGTTTTATCTGTTGCTTCATTGAACTAACTATCCAGATGTGGTAACTGGTAAGCGTATTTGTGAAGCAAATAACTTGAGTATAGTTGAGTATGTTGAACGAAAAGGAAGAAGTGAGAAATGAGAACAATCCAATCATTTGTGGTTAGGACATTCATTTACTCTGTATTTTGCCGACTAATCTTAAGCTTTAAAAAAATCACTACCGGGATAAAGGATTGTATTTAAAAATATTTTATTTTATAAATTGTTGAATATAGAGGGTTCCCACTTATATCCGTTACACCCCCTTAACTCCTAAACGGTGACAGCTTAGGCCATAAAGTTGGTGTCTAGGTATAGTAAAAAGGCTATGCACTACTCGAAGAGACAACTTACAACGCCATCTATCGGAGAATTTTGAAATTAGCGGTCTTTTCTCGTAAAGGGTGAAAGATACGAGAAAAAAGTCAATTAGAAAGTTGTAGAGAATTCTTGATTTAGTACGAAAAGATACCTTGCGCACATTAATACTCAAAATATAGAACATTTGTTTGGTCACGATTTCGAAAATTGTCATGTCATAA
This sequence comes from Araneus ventricosus, assembly GCA_013235015.1. Taxonomy (NCBI): domain Eukaryota; kingdom Metazoa; phylum Arthropoda; class Arachnida; order Araneae; family Araneidae; genus Araneus; species Araneus ventricosus. The sequence goes on from BGPR01000620.1 coordinate 420,139, forward strand.
AGAGTGGAAGAAAGAAACTGAGACACGCCCCTGTCTTCTGGATCATTTATTTATATTGCTCAAAATGCTCTCCGTTAGCCACTATACACATTTGCACTGTGGACTGGATTTCTCGCTTCTCTTGCGTTTCACGACGCCATAATGTTGAACATCACAATCAAACAAATGTTCATTTTTTACATTCTGTTTTGACTATTAATGTGCGCAAAGTATCTTTTCGTACTAAATCGAGAGTACTCTACAGCTTTCTAATTTACCTTTTTCTCGTATCTTTCACCGTTTACAAGATAGGACCGCTAATTCCAAAATTTGCCGATAGATGGCGTTGTAAGTTGTCTCATCGAGTAGCGCATAGCCTTTTTACTATTCTTAGACACCAATTTTATGGCCTAAGCTGTCACCGTTTAGATGTTAAGGGGGGTAACGGATATAAGTGAGAACCCTGTATACAGGAATAGTTTTATCTGCTGCTTTATTAAATGAATAGTCCAGATTCCAAAATTAAAAACCATGGTTGCCTAGTAGATGGAATAGTAGGATAAGACATGACATGCAATAGGAGGAGGAAGTTTATGGTTTCTATCCTCTTGCTATGCTCTTAACCAGCATTATTCAAAAACTAGCAGATCGACGTGAGTTTTAGCAGTGAATTCCTCACTGCGTCCGGCTGTCTGCTGAAAGTTTCCCTGGTTTTTCTTCAAGAGAAACACAAATGTTACCAAGTTCCTCCCTGAAAGTTCTCCAGGAGAACAACCTACCCTGACATATTGGAGTTAAGTCAGAGCCTTAGGTGCTCTAATGATCACCGGAACCAACAAAAAATGCCGCATCTCCTTTCTATCATGAGCCCTTAATACTTGGATTGTTTTAGACATTCTGTGCCAAGTGAGGTTGACACCAAATTGGTGTTATTAGTCCTAGTGCGCATTATTATTGTCATTCCAATATGTTACCGATTATTAAGAAAATTAAATATAAAACACTAGGCTTCAAGAATCCGTCCCGACTCAACCTACTTGGCAGGATATAAGGCTCTAAATAGGCCGGAAGAACAAACCCTAGACTTGTTAAGTGGCGTAATTGACAGGCGGCAGTTACAACAGTGGCACAGTTAGGCGCTTTGATTCCGACGAAGTAAGCAAATGCTCCATTTTCGCCTACAGTATTTCACATAGGTAATTACGGTATTTTTGTTCTCTTTTAAACGAGGGGTGTGTTTAGAGGGGTTCAGCAGGTGTTTCTTTCCCGTAGTTTTATGAATGGTAAATCTACCATTACTGCAGCTTCAATGAATTACACCCATTGATCTAACTATTTTAGCAAGGCAGCATTATCTAAAGAAAGACTTTCCTTTGCATGTAACGAGGTGTATTTCTTTCACTCTCTCCGATCGAAGTGACCAGGCGAGTCGTAGGAGGCGGATCCACTGAGAACATTTCCAGACATAACGTATGCCACTGACAAGTCCAGCACATCAGTTGTGCCTAAGCTTAAGGACCCTAAACATGGCCGGCATGATAGATTCTCCCGCCAAGTGCGAGTTGCGCAGCGTCATTCGTTCTCTACCAGCAGAAAGGAATAGCGCAGCACAAATTCTTCGCACGAAGTGATCAGCCGAGGCGTAGAAGGCGGATCTGCGCACTGCTCTACTGAGAAGCTTCCCAGCCATAATGTATGCCACTGACAAGTCCAGCACATCAGTTGTGGCTAAGCTTAAGGACCCTAAACATGGCCGGCATGATAGATTCTCCCGCCAAGTGCGAGTTGCGCAGCGTCATTCGTTCTCTACCAGCAGAAAGGAATAGCGCAGCACAAATTCTTCGCACGAAGTGATCAGCTGAGGCGTAGAAGGCGGATCTGCGCACTGCTCTACTGAGAAGCTTCCCAGCCATAATGTATGCCACTGACAAGTCCAGCACATCAGTTGTGGCTAAGCTTAAGGACCCTAAACATGGCCGGCATGATAGATTCTCCCGCCAAGTGCGAGTTGCGCAGCGTCATTCGTTCTCTACCAGCAGAAAGGAATAGCGCAGCAGAAATTCTTCGCACGAAGTGATCAGTCGAGGCGTAGAAGGCGGATCTGTGCACTGCTCTACTGAGAAGCTTTCCAGGCATAATGTATGCCACTGACAAGTCCAACATATGAGTTGGAACCTCACATCTTCTCTCCGCCAAGGAATGACGCATTATTCGAGATAGCCCGAGCAACGCCGGGCCATGCAGCTAGTTTTTAATATCTCTTGTTAAATTATTTCACTTGTACTTGTTGTTTAAACTTGTCTTTATTTCATGCTCCATGGGAGGTTGAAAAAAAATATCCCTCGTATTTTAGCAAGGCAGCTCTAACTAATAGAAAATTTTTTTCCTTTGCATGCTGTTAAAGATCAGAGTTGGAACATTTAATTTAAGAAAATTTTCACACGTGGTTTTAAATTAATGAGATACGGAAGAGGTTACCAAGGCGACCCAGTGACACACACAAACGAAAGAAATCCGTTCTAATGGTTTTAAGTAGAAAAAAATAAGGACTGCATAACAAGAATAAAATGTCAAAAGTCAGGCGAAAGTGGAAGCGTCCTCGGATTCAAAATAACAATGATACCACACGTTTCACTGCTATCGATTATCGCTTTGCATTAAATCAAATTAAAAGCGTTTCTTTTTCCTTCAAGTGTTTTGTTGAAGGATAGCCAAGAATACTTTTTAAATGTCCATTACAAGTCTGGCTAAGTTAGGATTTTTTTCATGGATATGAATGCCCTACATTGGAAAAAATGACAGCTCTTTCTTCAAATGACTATGTTATTGAGATGACTAAGAATAGTACAACAATGCAGACTAACTTATTTTCATTTTTTTTTACCAGTCTGGGATAATTCTGAAAATATTTTTAAATGAAGAAACATCGTCGATCAAAATTAATGAAGTGAGAAAGAAGAAAAAAAGATGTGTTGTCAGGCTTTCGTGCAAGTACTAATGCTTTAAATCAGTGGTTTCCAACCTTTATTTCCTCCTACATACCTTAATTAGTCTTTATTTTTACTTTCTCGTAAACGAAGTATACAAAGAGAAAGTATTGTAATCGTTAAAAAAATTCGAACTCAGGATTTTGACGATTCTCCACGTTTTAGACCTCACTGAGTCCGAAAACCACAATTTGGGAATTATGTCTGTCTGTGAACACAACTAGAAAACTATTAGAGCTACGGGGATGAAATTTGGTATGTGGTCTTTAAACATAATTTGTAGGTTTCTATCAAATTTGGGACAAAATCCGTCCACGGGAAGCCTGTCTGTCTGTATGTCCGAAGTCATGCGAACACTATAACTCAAAAACTTGAATAGCTAGATGGATAAAATTTGGTACACGGTTTTATCGTCATGAATGTAGGTCCGTATAAAATTTTGGGCCAAATCCGTCAAAGGGTTGACTGTCTGTCGGTCTGTATAATTTACTATTGAAACCAATCCGTTATCTCCACGCGCATGCGTACTGGAAGCAATCTTCTGTGCACGCGAAAGGAGCGAATTACGTCAGTTTGTCCTTGAGACGGCAAGAGTGAAACCTAGCAGTGTGCGATAGATATGTGTTTTAATCGGTGCGCATCTCTTTGAATTTGATTCTTTACCTAGATATTTTTCAATCACTATATTGGAAAACCTTCTGATAGTCATTGGATTCTGGATGACAGTAGGTTCGAATTTTTTTAGCCACGCTGGGGAAGGAGAAACGGCACCTTTTTGGGGAAGTATACACGAAAGTTTAGGGGAGAACATTCCCTCTGGTTATTATTGAGTACACCCCTTCCCTGCCCCAACCAGCCCTTCGCTCACAGAAGTTATTAATAACTCCTTCTTGGTCGGATTTTTCCTCGAATTTCCGACCTACAAAAAGCATTTATTTTTATTGCGGAAAATTAATATATGTTCTATCCTGAATTGGAAAATGCAAAATATTTTTGTCAGTAAGCAGTGTTTGCTTGACCTACTACTGGTGGTCATACATGTGATATTCCCTTCACTGATATCCAGTTTTCCTGCAATGCACCCAAGTTTTAAATTAAAATAAAATACTCTCTGATGATAAATTTTTCAAATCTATTGCTTTGATGTATTTAAGATAAATATCTGCATGAAAAAATTAGTAATTATATTTAAAAAATATTTTATAACATAGTTTTACAACCTTACCATGAAAACAGTTTTACAATCTTTCTCGACCATCAAGAGAGTAGAAGCCACATTGAAATTATTTATTGCCAGTTATTTTATTGCTTGGATTGTCAAAATCGCTGAATATAACGAGTTTTATTTAAGCATCATTGTGATTACGATTTAAAAGATTGGCTGATCGTGTTGATTCATGAAGTTAATTTTAGCATTTTTTATAACTTTTATAAAAGAAAGTTACGGTTATAATAAAGAAAACAGCTATGGAATAACGGAAACTGACCCAACTATCTGTCAAAACGATATCAAGAGAAGATACTCACGAAATATTGTTTCATGATGACAATAAAACACAGCGTTTTCTTTCGCGAAATCAAGGCTTGCTTTTCTGAAAAACTGGAAGGAGCTTCTGGAATTATTTATTATATAGTAAATTCATGTGACGTCACAGGCACGTGACCAACCTACCGGCTCTTACGATTTAACATCTTACCGCGCGTTGTCTTACCCTATGTAATGATATGACGTCATTTTTCTTTCAGCAATGTGTGGATTCTACAATTAACATGGCGCGGCGTATTTGACGTATGTCACGTGAGATGAAATGACGCCATTTTCACATTTTTGAGCTATTTTAAAGCAAAAATATTTGTTTTTTTAATCCGTGAAAGGAGCTTTTTTATTAAATTTCGTTGTGATTAAGACAACAAAAGTAATTCCCCTTAATTTCATAGTATGAAAAATTACTAATATAATAGCCCAGATCCTCCGGTAACGCTCTGACGTCACCAACAATAAAATTCGCGCCATAGCACTGCGAGACGTTAAACAGCATTATTTCATTGTTAGGGAACCTAAATTTCAGTCATTTTAAATTTAAAAGAGTCATTGTCTTTCTAATTTCAAATTTAATATCTCTAAAATAGTGGAATAAAATTTGCTATCCATTGATATAAAATTTATCTCGCTACGGTCAATAGTTTCCGAGAAATTTTAAATTATATTAATCCTATATTTCAAATTAATTTCCGTTTTTTAATAAAAAGTAGTAAATTACGTCAGTGGTATATCATGAGCGTGATATAGTTTGGACGCCAAATTGTATCTGAATGCAATCGTGGCGATATTGTTTTCTTGCCAAGAATTAAATTAGCCCCCAGTGACGTGAATCTAAAATTCGTTCTCAACCGCCGCAGTTCCCGTTAATTCCAGCTTATACGACGACTATCAACAAATCGCAGGGGCAAACTATCGATCATGTTGGAATTTACCTCGATGAGCCTGTCTTTCCACATGGACAGCTCTGTGTTGCAGTTTCAAGGTCTAGGGTTCCCAATCACGTTACAATTTACACAAAGACAGCTGAAGTGCAAAGAAAATTATTAAACAACGAAAAATACTTCACACGGAATGTTGTTTACCAAGAGGCTTTTTGAATAAAGAAATATTTAAATATTTCCTGTCATAAAACATATGTTTATTTTATTTGTTTTCAATCAATGTCAAACATTTCTCTCGCATATATATCTATTTAAACACGTCAAATTTGAAGGGAAATCTTTCGAATGAAGAGGAAATTTGCACCCGTCGAACCATGACGGGTGATTTTCTAGTCAAACAATAAGTTTGCTTTAATTGTGTTGAAAGAAATTGGTGGTCCAATTTGGGAAAACAGAGGTCCATTGTGGGCAACCCGTTTCTTTAACCCTCTCATACCGAGCGAGGCGGTCTACAAATTTCCCCTTAACAGCGACGAAGGCCGGTCTGAGGCGGTTGGCTTCTTTTGAAGCGATGCGAGGTTCTGAGATCGCTTTGGAGATAAGCGCGGTAGGGGGTCCAATTATCCTTGCCAACCGCAGCCCGTTTCCGAGCGCCTTAAGGGAAGGTTATAGCAGGGGGGTGGGGTCAATGACCACCCTGACTGAGAGAGTCCAATTCATGTCGCTTCCTCCCAAAAAGATCCGGTTTAAAAGAGCCTAGAAGAAAAAGAAGAAGCCTCGGAATTAAAGAGTTAATAGGACCGTTGGCACACATTTTTAAGCCATTTTGTTTCCTTCTAGTTCTACTTTCTGACAAATGAAAACGGCATTGAAATAATATGCAATACAAGTGTATTTCATAAAAAGTAAATTAGATAGTTTTGAAGATAAATAAATAACAAAAGAATTCTACTACTGGGTTTCTATTAAAATTTCTTCTCTAAATCTGTACATTAAGAAAAAAGGTCCAGGTGGTCGAGATTAGGCCACATTTCCCTGCTTAATCTCATGTTTAACGGAAACTCAAAATTAAATCTATGCCAATTTCAGCACCACGCGCGCCAAGATAGTTTTGAAGATAAATAAATTACAAAAGAATTCTACTATTTGTTTT
>BGPR01000620.1:433694-447044 GCA_013235015.1 Araneus ventricosus
CTGGTTTTGAGTTCTTATTATTCTGAGCCTGAAAAGTGGTCTATTTCAGCAATGGAATCTAATAGCCTTTTGTTATACTGGATATGAATATTATTTGTAATTTTGATGATAGAGTTTTAAAATTAATGAGAAGATTATAGATAGATTCATCTAGTGATACCAGCTCACCACAAATGGAGAAATTGAACATGGTTGATTTATAGAAAATAGGACTATGTCAGAAATACCTGAGGGTACTGATTCAGGTACAATAACAGATGGCTCAATGTTTGACGATACTGATTAACATTGGTTGTCAAATTAAAAGCGTTTCTTTTCCTTGCTTTAAGAAGGACAGCCAAGAATACTTTTAAATGTCCACACAAGTCTGGCTAAGTTAGGATTTTTCATGAATTGCCCGCTACTGGAAAAAATGACAGCTCTTCTCTTCAAAATGACCAATATTGAGATGACTAAGAATTGAACAATGCAGACCAACTTCTTTTCATCTTTTTTTCCCAGTCTGGGATACCCTGGAAAATATTTTAAATGAAAAACACTGTCGATCAAAATTACCGAAATGAGAAAGAAGCAAAAAAAGATGTGTTGTCGGGCTTCTCAAAAAAAGTAATACTAATACTTAAACAAGTGGTTTCCAAACCTTATTTCCTCCCACATCCCTTAATTAGTCTTTATTTTCGTAAACGAAGTACACAAAGAGAAAGTATTGTAATCGTTAAAAAAAATTCGAACTCGATTTTGACGAATATCCACGTTTTAGACCCACTGAGTCCGAAAACAATTTGGGGAATATGTCTGTCTGTGAACACAACTAGAAAACTAGAGCTACGGGGGGACGAAATTTGGTATGTGGTCTTTAAACATAATTTGTAGGTTTCTTCAAATTTGGGACAAAAAACTGTCCACAAAGCCTGTCTGTCTGTGTCCGGAAGTCATGTGAACACTATAACTCAAAAAAACTTGAATAGCTAGATGGATAAAATTTGGTACACGGTTTTATCATGAATGTAGGTCCGTATAAAATTTGGGCCAAATCCGTCAAAGGGGTGACTGTCCGTCGGTCTGTAATTCTACTGAAACCAACTGATATCTCCACGCGCATGCGTACTGGAAGCAATATTCTGTGTATGCGAAAGGGAAGGAATTACGTCAGTTTGTCCTTGAGACTTGCAAGACTGGAAACCTAGCAGTGTAAGATAGATAATGGGGTTTGACCGGTGCGCACTGAATTTTTTATTCTTTACCTAGATATTTTTTTTCAATCACTATAATGAAAACCTTCTTGATAGTCATTGGATTCTCGACAGTAGGTGGTTCGAATTTCTTTTTTTTTGGCCGCTGGGGAAGGAGAAACGGTAACCTTTTTTTTGGGAAGTATACATGAAAGTTTAGGGGAGCAACACCTCTGGTTGCTATTGGGAGTACACCCCTTCCCTGCCTGCCTCCAACCAGCCCTTTCGCTCACAGAAGTTATTAATAACTCCTTCTTTAATTGGATTTTTTCCTCGAATTTCCGACCTACAAAAGTATTTATTTTATTGTGGAAAATTAATATATGTTCTATCCTGAATTGGAATGCAAAATATTGTTGCAAGCAGTATTGACCTATCACTGGTTGTTGTCCCACATGTGATATCCCCCTTCACTGTCTCCAGTTTTCCTGCAATGCACCTAAGTTTTAAAAAAATAAAATACTCTGATGATAAAGCCAACTATTTCTTTGATGTATTTAAGATAAATATTCAAGAAAAAATTAGTAATTATATTTTTAAAAAATATTTTATAACATGGTTTTACAACCTACCTTAAGGAAAACAGTTTTACAATCTTTCTCGACCATCAGACACAGAAGCCACATTTTGGAAATTATTTATTGCCAATTACGTATTGCTTAGATTAAACAAGAATATAACGAGAAGGACGAATTCATCTTTCAACGATGCAATTTTTTCTCTTCTTCACATTGACGTGAATGTCGGACCGTAATGGGCGAAAAAAAAAAGCTGAACGTATGTCGTGACTCGATCAAGAAGAGATTACTATCACCGTTAAAGGTTTAGTTTTATCCTCGGAGAATAAAAGATGCGAATCATTTTAATAAATATTTATATTATTGATATTGAATTGCATTCCGCTGATTTTATGATGTTATAAGGTCTACTTTCATCAAAATGAGAACAGCATTGAAATATTTTAGCATTAACTTAAGGACAAGTTTCAACAATTATTCAGTTATAGTCAACTATTCAAATGGACGGTTAGGGTTAGATTAACGTCCCCTGTTTTGAAGCAACACGAGGCCATTTAGGGACGGACCCGTAATTCTTTGAAACTGCGGTCAGATTGGCACCCGAGCTGGCACCCCGTACCAAATTTCCCGCGCTGCATCAATGGAGGACCTTTTGGTCACTACCTATGAGTCCCCATACACGACGGATATTATTCGGTGGAATCGGTTTCGAACCTGCGACCCTCCGGGTGCCGAGGTCGAGAGACTTTAACACCAGGCCACCGCGACCAAAATGGCAGTTTTTCAGTGTTTCTTTGAGCTTGGTTTCACGGAGTTGAGTTTTATAAAGTAGGTTCAACTAAGGACAGATATAATATTGCGGTCCGGAGCTGCGTCAATTCTATGTTTAATAATATTCAACGTTGTTTATAGAGTTATCTGACGTTATATATTACAATATAATTATATTAATAATATAACGTCAATATTTGTCAATAAACGCAGACGATTGCAGGTTCTCTTTCCACAAGTTCTGTGCTTGTGATAGGCATAAATATTTGTATCCCAACCAGAAAGCAGTTTCAGTTCTAGAATCCCTCATTGGAAAGGGAACAAGCCAAAAGCCAAAAAAGTATGATCAATAGTTCCAGAGAAATTTTATATTATATTAATCCCACATTTCAAATTAATTTCCTGCCTTTGGAATGAAAATTACGTCAGTGGTATATCATGCGTTAGCTTGGACGCCAAATTGTATCTGAATGCAATCGTATGTTGTTTTCTGCTACGAATTGGAATTAGTCCCCACGCGAATCTACCCATTCGTTCCTCAACCGCCGCCAGTCTCGTTAATCTGGCTTACACGATGACTACCAACAAATCGCAGGGCAAACTTTCGATCATGTTGGAATTTCCACTGATGATCGGTTCTTTCACATGGACAGCTCCTATGTCCTTTCAAGGTCTAGGGATTCCCAATCACGCTACAATTTACAATAAAAGACATCTAGTACAAGGGAAAATTGTCAACGGAAAAATACCTCTACACTGAAATGTCGTTTACCAAGAGGTTTTTTTGAATAAAGAAATATTTAAATGCGTCATAAAACATCTGTTTTCAATCAATATTAAACATTTCTTCGTATATATTCCATTTAAACACGTCAAATTTGAAAGGGAAATCTTCGAATGTGAAGAGGAAATTTCTTGCACCCGTCGAACCATGACGGTGATTTTCTAGTCAAACAATGTTTGTTTTGTGCTTGAAAGAAATTGCGGTCCACCTGGGGAAACAGTGGTCCATTGGTGGGCAACCTGTTTCTTTAACCCTCCCATACCGAGGCGGGTCTACAAATTTCCCTAACAGCGACGAAGGCCGGTCTGAGGCGGTTTGAGGCGAGACAGTGAGGGCTCCTGAGATCGCTTTGGAGATAAGCGCGGTAGGGGGTCCACTAATTTTGCCAACCGCACCAAGGTTCCCGAGCGCTCATAGCGTTATTATAGCAGGGGGTGGGGTCACCGACCACCTGACTGAGAGAGTCCACCACAGCCTCCCAAAAAAGATCCGGGTTTAAAAGAGCCTAGAAGAAAAGAAGAAGCCTTGGAATTGGGAGTTAATTGGACCGTTGGCACAAATTTTGCCGTTTTGTTTCTAGTTCTACTCTTTCTGGACAAATGAAACGGCATTGAAATAATATGCAATATAAGTGTATCCATAAAACTAAATTAGGTAGGTTTCATAAATAAATAACAAAAGAATTCTACTCACTGTTTCTATTAAAATTTCTTCTTAAATCTGTACATTAAGAAAAAGGTCCAGGTATCGAGATTAGGTCACTCCTTTTTTCTTAATCTCATGCTTAACGTGGAAACCTCAAAAATTAAATCTATGCCAATTTCAGCAACTTACCGCGCGCTGATAGTTTTGAAGATAAATAAATTACAAAAAGAATTCCTTCATTTTCTATTAAAATTGGATTCTCTATATGTGTACATTCTTCAAGAAAGTCTTCTTTAAAAAGTCTTAAATTAGTCTTCCAACTAGGTGATCCAGAGATTGGCAACCCTCCTTCCTATTTATTTTCATAAAATCATGTAGTTCATCTGAAACCGTACTAAATCTTTGCTAAGTTCAGCAACCACGCGCCAAGATAGTTTTGAAGATAAATAAACACAAAGAATTCTACCATTTGTTCATTAAAATTGATTTTATATGTGTACATTTCTAAGAAAGTTCTTCTAAAAAAGTCTCTAAATTAGTCTTCCTGTCCAGGTGGCCCAGCAAACCCTTTCCCATTTATTTCATAAAACTCTCATGTGTCTAACGGAAACCCAAAATTAAATCTTTGCCAAATGCACAAGTGCCAAGATCTCCATTTCAATTAAACGAGCCAAATTAGTCTTCCTGTAAATGAGGTTTCAGTGAAATAAGATACAACCCCCCACCTATGAGCTTTCTCTCAACACAAAACCCACATACTAGGAAATAGCCACCAGCTCTAACGTGTAATTAGGGCAGATTAAAGGATGTAGAATGATGTTGAGGGGAACCACCTGAATTTAGGCGCGAGGCATTGTTACCTTTGTGCAAATACTGGGAGAGCGTTTATTTGAAATCTTTGGGTCATAAATATTCATCATCGCGTCCACATTCCGGTTTCTAGAGTCATTAAATCACGTGACTCAGAACCGTTTAGTGTAACTCACCTGGACTACCTACTATGATTAAATAATTAGCTAAAGAAAGCAATGATTTTAAGCAGCATCCGAAATGTAGAATTGGTTTACTTGAAGCGCTCGCAGTGCCTGTTAAATGTGTTATCCATTTTAAATTTTGCAGAACAAATATTGGGGAACAAAGTATCTGAATTCAGCAAAGTAATGCTTTACTATTCCTAGCTTTAGCAATTGTATCTAAATGAAAAGATATTTTTCTGCATAAAAAATGTTGTCGAAACGAATTCGAAACAAGGAATAGGGATTGTTTATATATTGCATCTTTGTATCTAGGGATCATCGTGGATGTGGCAGCTGAAGTCTTTGTCTTGTTTATGTGATCGCGACGAGTTCCGTACCAGAACAGCCCTTGCGTCGCTTTAAAAATGGGTATCTGAATGGCGACGAAATTTTGTCTGATGCGAATTTGGACCTTTCTACACTCTTGCACCCCTCAACATGTGTACAGGAAAATGAATTACTTTGCCAACAATAAAAGTTGTTTTAACCTTATCGAATTGTTTTGAGTTAAGATCGACTTTCTTTGTTATTTTGGTTCCTAATACTTAGGAACCTAATTAGCAAGCTTTTAATAGGTACTTGAACTGTACCATAAAAACTAACCCACTTGAGGTCTCTGTGACGCAGGTCCCTGTTTGATAACTTCAAGCTTAAATACAGAAAAGCGACATTTTGAAAAAAACCCAATACCAATCAGAAAACTTGGGTAAAAGGTGTTCCACATGCACGGATGAACACACATCGAAATTGCAGTCAGATACATTTGACCCATTTCGTCTGATATAGACCTACTATTTAATTTGTAAGGACTACATACTCAAATTTTATTAATCAAGGTCTAAAGTTTGATACCGATCTGAGAAATTCCTATTAAACACGTCAAAATTATACATCTCTTCCCACGTTTCTAGGGTACAGTGTTCACTATGCACGCGGATGAACAGACGAACAGTCAGATTCTTACATTTGACCCATTTTGTCTGATATAGACCTACTATTTAATTTGTACCAGGACAACCTACAAATTTTTAATCAAGGTCTAAAGTTTGATACCGACTCACGCAATTCTAGTGATAAAAACCATATGTTAAAATTTATACTATCTCTCCACTACGTTTCTGGAGTAAACGTGTTCATATGCAGCGGATGAACAGAGGAAACAGTCAGGACTTACATTTGATCTTCATTTTCTGTCTGATATGAACTATTTAATTTAAGTGATGCAATCAAATTTTATTAATCAAGGTCTATTTGATCACCGATCTGCAATTCTAGTGATGAAAACCATATGATCAAAATTTAGCTACATCTTCCCACACGTTTCTGTGTAACGTGTTCACATGTCACGCGGGATGAACAGACGAACAGTCAGACCTTACATTTGACCATTTTGTCTGGCAATATAGACTACTTTTAATTGTAATGGACCACATACCAAATTTTATTAATCAAGGTCTAAAGTTTGATACCGATCTGCAATCCTAGTGATAAAACCATACGTCAAAATTTATACATCTCTCCCACTACGTTTCTGGGTACACGTGTTCACACGCACGCGGATGAACAGACGAACAGTCAGACTTACATTTGACCTACTATTTAATTTGTAAGGACCACATACCAAATTTTATATCGGTCAAAGTTTGATACCGATCTTCGAATTCTAGTGATACCAATGTCAAAATTTATACATCTCTCCCACTACGTTTTTGCAACGTGATTCATATGCACGATGAACAGAGAACAGTCAACTTATTTGACCCATTTTGTCTGATATGGACCTACTATTTGTAGGCCAAATACATTCATTTATAAAAGCTAATTTATTTTGAATATTATTTTCACAGACAATCAACCCAAATCGCTTTTTTTCTCTGACCTTGAAATTGAAAAGTGAAGATACCAAAGGCCTTCTCGAAAAAAAATCGACAGTAAGCAATGCTTTCTCTTCGTGTTCTTAGTATGAGACATTATAAACGTTTGAGCTCATACGAAGTAATACATTCGTACTCAGACACAGAATTGTCAAAAAAATATTATAAGTGGGTCTTTACACTGGTTTTAAGACTTGATTAATTTTTTAGATTGAAATCTACGATTCTTAATTTTAAACGTTAAATCTTCATTGTTATAGAACAGCAGTTTCCAATATTTTAATTTTATGGACCACCATGTAAAAAAATATTTTGAGGCCCACTAAGTAAATATAAGCAAAAAAATACAAGCATATACATGTATAGAAATATAAACCAAAATATAACTTGTTATATATGAACATACAAAACAATGTAAACAAGATATATATATATATATATATATATATATATATATATATGTAATGTCAGTATTTAGTAAAGCTTACTTTAAAGGATTAAAAATATATTGTTTTATAAAACAAAACCAGTGAATACTCTTGAAGCTCCCTGACTGAATCTTGACTAGCGTTTCATGGTCCATAGTACAGCTTATCTGTGGGCCACGGCTCATGGGTAGGGAACCACGTTATAGAAGCCTGTTTTCAGAATTTCATCAAATGTTGACGAAAACGCCGAAATATATTGTTTGCTTACTATACCGTAAAGAAACAAATAACTTTCAATCGAATTAATTGTCATGGTTAACCTCAAAATATAACTAAAAAAATCGGAACCACTGTTATAGAAGACTTTTCAGGAATTTCATCAAATGTTGACCGAAAAAACGCCGAAATATATTCGTTTGCTTACTATACAGTAAAGAAACAAATATAAATAACCGATCGAATTTAATTGTCATGGTTAAACTTCAAAATATAAATTAACCAAAAATCGCATCATTTTTTCTGTAAGTATTATTCCAGAAAGAAGTGAATTATTCGCGGTACAGCAATGACATCATTTCTTTAAATGAATTTTTCCTTCCTGAAAATGTTTTAAGAATATTCATCGTGATGAACAAAAGAGCTAAAGAAGAGAAATCAAAAACTTTTACTTTTTTGTCACATCCGTAAATCGAATTGTTTCTCTCAAGAAGGAATTACGTTAGAGAAAGGCGTGGGTGAGGAATCCGCCCCCGCACTGAGGCTACCGTCAACAAGTTACTATTTGTGGAAGTTTGCCTAGTGAGGATAATAGCGAAAGAAAATAATGGCGATTTATTTTTGAGAAACGCGATTCAAATCGGTAATTCGACCGCTAGAGACAATCTTTTCTTCTCGCATTAAAATGGCTCTAAGCTGAAATTAGAAAAGAATTCAGTTGTTTATGACAGAAATGAGATTCATTACATTAAGATAAAGAAAAATGAAATAAAGATGAAATAAATCGGCAAAAATGAAATAAAGGTTCTTTATGCAATGTTCTTTTTATATATTATACTAGCAGTATACGCGCACGGCGTTGCCCGTGGAATCAGGACTTCAACAAAATAAAATAAAAACACCCACAATGGCACGAAAAAGTTCTGAAAATAAAACAAAAGATACGTATTATTGATTTTCCAGCTTATTTGTTTCCTCGAAAATGACATCTCAACTGTAGAAAAACAGTACAGAGTACGTTAATCCAAAACAATATTAAAAAATTGCAACGTCAAAATCCTCCCGAAAATAAGAAGCGGCCGTCATTCAATTGAAGGTTATGACGTCACCTGCGCTCTGCACCATCAGCCAATCAAATTGTGGACAACGTTCCGGAAAAATGTCGCGGGAGGTATCTCGCTAGATAAAAATATCTTTCAACTCACCAGGAAAAAATTAATTAAAAAAAAACAGGCAAAGATATTTTAACCGTTCTTGTTTTAAATCCCACAGAACCGTTCTAGTTATTAGCTGAAAAAAACTGAAAATAATACTGTTATTAGAACGTCGGATGCAGCAAATTTAAAAACAAAAATAAAATTTCTATTGTGAAACTGACTATTTTTTAAAAATTTCTCAAAATTCAGTAACTTACATTTAAAGCTCAGAACAAAGTTCATTAGAAACAAAATTGTTTGTTCTATCCGATGGTGCATCGATTGTTTTTCAACTATCATTAGAAAAGATACTACAGCCGTGAACGTCCCGAAAATGACCCAAAACAACGCAAAACATTAAATAAAAAATATTCTAGTTTGAATTTTAAAATTCCGGCTTCGAGGTGCATTGAGTCATCATTACGACTACCTGTGTGCCAAATTTCATGACTGTAAATGCAATATATTTGTCTGAACACCGCGCACACTCATAGACACACGCACACGCACAAATATTCCCTTTTAGAAGTATAGATAACCAAAAATCAATCAGAATAAAAAAGAGATTAAATTTTGAGCTTCATTATGTCCCAGCATCAGCCTGAATAGAGTATTTTGATATATATAATATTGTTACGAAAACTGTCTGTTGAATGTACGGTGAAAGCAGTCTAACAAGCAGGTGAATGGGGAACGACGCTTTATTCACCAATATTCCGGAAAACACTAACACAGCACTTACACACATTCGCAGCACAAACAGACAGCAAATCACTGGTAATGACAGCAATAGCACGAACAAAAGTGCTCAGCGTCTAATCAGACTTTCAGCAACTGCGGATATTTATAGTCTTTCCGACAGGGCGTGACGTCACATGGAATCATCTAGTACATTCTGTATATCTTCGCGCCTAATGAAGATAGCGAGAAAATTCTAGTATTTTTGGAGACCTTCATTTTGTCACCAAAGTCACCAAATTTGTCGCCAAGCCGCCAAAATGGTCACCAAGTTTCTCGCCAAGGTCGGAGACAATGGCTTCCATTTCCCCCCGCCATTCCCTTAAAATCTCTGTAAAAAAATCTCTGTCTTTTTCCAACTATCAATCGAATTAAAACTGATGGAAAGCGACATTACAGGTTCCGTAGTCATTCTAGAAGATAACGGATAAACCTAACCTACATATTTCACATATTTCCAACATGAAAACACTGTATTCACATCACGTATGATTATTTTTTCATTGTTGGAAGTTTAAGAATAAAAAATAATTGATTTATCAAAAGGAAGGGAAAAGTAATTTCCCCCTTCAGATGAATGACAAAATGTTAGAGATTTAATATTTTGAGAAGACCCGTCTCAATGGAATACAGGATATGAAAATCTCCATAACCATCTCAGAAGATAAGCATTAAGAAACTGTCACCAACAGTTTTAAATTCTATGATCTTCTTTGCTTATCTGTTCAGTTTTTCATTTTATAAAAATTGAGAGGAGAAAAGAATTTGGATTAGAGAGAACAATTCAACTCTTAGTGGACCATAATGGATATGTCTTTACCTCTGGTCAACGCCGAGATCCATAGGAAATAAGAGGTATCAACTGGATTCAGCCTCTCTGAGTGGACATCTACTTCTCGTTATTCGAGAAGTAGATGTCCACTCAGAGAGGTTGATAAAAAAATAATATAAATCGATAAATCTTCAAACACGATCTTTGAATGAGTTCCATTGTGATTTATCATCACTGAATTTTTCTTCTTATGAATGACGTAAAGTCAGTCATCTTCCGCTTCAAACCACTCAGTAATAGCCATTGGAACAGAACAAACACACTTAAGGCTATATCAGACGGGCAGCGTTGCTTTAGCGATTTCCGTGTACACTAGGGTCGCCAAAAGTTTCTCGTCACGTGACGATTGAGACAACCGGTCGGACAGGATTTCGGTATCGTGAAAGGCGAACTACGTCACCGTCGAAGTCACACCCGATTGGTTTGAATTTTCGCTGCTGACAGTTTTCCGTGACTGTCGTGTACATTCTCAGCCGATTGGATACAGTCCACGATTTCCGGCGTCTGGTCTGACCGGTCACGTGTCGAGAAACTTTTGGGGAGTGGCATTACCCTAGTGTGCACGGAAATCGCTGACGGAACGCTGCCCGTCTGATATGGCCTTTACTGGGATAAGCAGTCATCAGGATGACTCTTAATATGTTCCTCGACATTAAGTTTTATCTCCCTTTAAAACTACAAAAACGCCGCTTCCATCCCCAAATGGAATTAATTGGAACGCCCCATACCGCGCAAGCCGATATTCTATGGTTAAACGACTCATCATTCCAAACTTCTAAACTCTATCATTACCAAACGATCGAGAAAAGCCACGAAACTCACCCAAAATACATAAAATGGGAAATCGATATCTGAAAATTTTGAGATGAAAAAGAGCAAAACAAATAGATTCCGAAAATTTAACAAACATAAATTTAGAAGATCCGAATGCTTCCAGAAATGTGTTTACAACCCGACCTTATTTAAACATGCTCGAAAAGGGAGCAGTCGAACTTTTTCGATTGCTTCGAAAAGGCACCTAGAAGTTTCCTGGCGAGCCTACGTCACTGGTTGCCGTGGGAACGGAGAATCCTGAATGATCGGCAATCACGGATGCATCGCAGAAGAAGGAATGGGTGGAGCCTGTTTTAATTGTCATGTAATGACGTCACCACTGAACTTTTTGGTCGAAGGAAACAGACGCTGGCTGAATGAAAGTGATACTATATTTGAGTAGACTTATGCGGAGCGAGGGATTCGATGCATGAAATAGATTGTATTTATTTGAGGAAAGGTCAATCATTTTGGGTTCTGGAGTATGTGAGGGTAGGAAAGGTGCTTCAAAAACTGCTTAAGTGCTCATTTTTTTATTCACTTACTTTCACCGACTTTTTGGCAATATTTTTCGGTGCGGTTTAGTGAGACTAACGCACCGTTTTGAAACAGCAAGAGTTGAATTTTGCGACGAACCTCGCAATTTTAATTATGTGGTCAAATGACCAGGACGATACCTAACCCTGTTTGTTTGCGTGCTGCAAAAAATCATAAAGATATTGCGCAAATAATGTATGTATAATTTAATATTTTCCTAATTTTAAAAATGCTTCTTGTGACAATCACATTTTGTCTCGCCCTCCCGCCGGTGGATGGCGCTGCAAGGACTTTCCCAATCAGAAGCAGTATAGACAGAGTGTCGTGACTGTTCGTGCGAGAACGATGGCCTTTTCCCTCTCACGGGGACGGACAAAACTCGACATGCTTAGCGAGTTGTATAATGTAATGTAATCTTAGTTAATCCATAATAATTCTATGCGGAAGATGTGAGAACAATAAATTTAATTTAATTCAACTATGGCTCAACTTTATTTTAACCGTCGATTTCATTTCCTGTGAGCTAGTCAGAAATGGTGGTTAAACTCTTAAATTTTAATTCATAAAATTATTTCTACTTAAGCTCTAGTATACGAATAACTATCACTGTAACTCGTTGAGATCCGGTTTCAACAACTCTAAAGTGTTCGGGGTTTTTCCCGTGTCTCAGCAGTATAAAAAGGTTTGACGGCAACGCTCTTTCTCTTTTGTTAACCATGTAAAACACTTTGAAAGGCGTGCTGCCTTCTATAGCACTTTTCGAACAATGGCGATGGCTTCGATTTACCTTAAATATCATCTGAATTATTAAAAGTATCCTATTGTCTATCGAAACGATAAAAATGATAATTTCTAAATAAAAGATTTTTTAATTCAACTGCTGCTTTGTTACGCCTGCCTTTTCATCTAAAATAAATCAGGATCTTTCATATAGACGTCAAAATTAAATTTAAAAAAATATAATGTTTCAAAAGGCAAATGAAAGATATTCTAATTTTTTATTCAATTACTTAATATTTATCCTACTAAAATGGTCAAAAGGGTAGATTTCAACTTGGGATTTATGTCCATGGCTGGAGCAATTGGTTAAAAATATTTCACAAGATACGAGATACAACTTTCAGTTATTTAGGTATAATCATTTGTATTGTTGTTACATTGAAATACCAAACATGTTTTAAGAAGATTTATTTCTTTGGTAATTGCGTTCCGGAAAATGGCACTAACGGGTTCCCGAATAAATTGTTAGATAAAATAAAACTAAATATACGCAGAATTGGCAAAAACAGATTTTCAAAGAACAGTAATAAAAGCTTTGACTAAACATTTGAATAAATATTAAAATGCATTATTATATTAATTTTATCGAAATTCTACATTTAATTGAAAAAATGTTATTTTAAGAAATAGAATTCCACTTAACAAGAGTAAAATTGTTTTCTTTTATTTAATCAAATCAAATTTTTAAGCAACGGGCGAATGCGTTTTCGGGTTAAAGTCGTGGAAAAAGATAAGCAACGTGGCTCGGAGGAAAATATCATAAACTCTAATCAAATATGATCCAAACCAGTATCATTTCAAAATTTGATGGAATGAATGTACGCTTTAACTTCGAAAATATCTCACACAACAGTCATTTCAAAATTTGATGGAATGAATGTACGACTTAACTTCAGGACATCTTACTCAACAATCATTTCAAAATTTGATGGAATGAATGTACGCTTTAACTTCAAAACATCTTACACAA
>BGPR01000621.1:0-38948 GCA_013235015.1 Araneus ventricosus
CCCCTTGGGTGCTTACGTAATATTTGAACGTCCCCAAATTTAATTTTGAAAAATTTGCGACTGGATGCTGTAGTACCTGGACAATAGTATCAAAGTTTCAAATTTCAGGTGAATTAAATTTCCGTTTATTATAATAGAAGATAATCTCTTGCGTACTAAATAAAGGTATATGAATAAGCTATTTCTTCCAATATTTAGCGCATTAGTTTTCAAAATGTAACCTTTAGTTTGAGAATTATTAACTCGTTCTCTTAAAACGCATATGTAACGAGTTTCATTACAAAAGGCTTGTAGCATATTATTTTAT
This sequence comes from Araneus ventricosus, assembly GCA_013235015.1. NCBI lineage: Eukaryota > Metazoa > Arthropoda > Arachnida > Araneae > Araneidae > Araneus > Araneus ventricosus. The sequence goes on from BGPR01000621.1 coordinate 308, forward strand.
TTAAAACATTATTCAGGGTTAAGAAGGTTATTTATAATCCTTCATATATATTGATTATCGTTGGCTATTTTGGAATATAGATTATTATGTGACTATCTATATAATAAGTGTTTATGTGCATACAAAACGGATTAATCCAGTTAAGCGCTGTTTATATTTGTGATCGGCTCTAAATTTTCTACCTTTTACCGAATACTAAATCAAGAAACAATATGAAAAGTTTTATAGTGCCAATAGAGATTAGTAAAATATATATATATAAATGGCATTGTTGTTGATCTTTAAAATTTGGGAAATTATTTTTACATTCGTAGACTAATATACTGACGTGTAGACTGAAAATAAATTGAAGTCAAGAATATAAAAAAGACAACTAATAATATGAAGTACAGCCAATATCTAAAATACAACTATTAATAAACAACAAATAAATTGAAGTCACAGACATCTAAAGAATATCAGCTTTCATGCAACTTCAATGATGTTCATATTTTTAGAAACTCACAACATAAAAAATAAGTAATATAGCGTTCATTTTTTTGGCCCAACGGTCTGGCATTTGTCTGGTGTAACGGCGTTTATTTTTGTCATCTGGTGTTATGGACACGGGCAATATGCAGAATGAGGGCATCTTGAAGATATTCAGTCACGCCACAGATGGGATCTTCCGAAAGCAATTATTCCAGGCCCAGATAAATACCCCAGAATTCCCCTGGCACTGTAGTTTGAATAGGTTCCAAGCTGAATAGAACAGATTCTTGCGGTTATCCTCTCCATGGGGGGTGCTAATCGTTCCTCGTTCAGAGGGGGGGAAGAGACTCGATCTGCAGCGCTTTCGGAACATTTTCTGTTGGGAGGAAGGCACACTTTTAAAACAGATAAAGGTTCTTCAATCGCTCGCTTTTGGAATCGCTTTACAAAGAAGACCGAACCACTCAGAGGGTTAAAATCGGTCAAGTGGTTTAGGAGATGTGGAACATGCATACAATGACTTTTATTTATATTAATATTTGCCGCGCTTTTATTATTTAGACAAAAAAAAATTAAAAAAACTTGTAAATAAAAAAAAATTAGTTTTTATTGCATTTTAATAAAAGCACTTTTAAAAGTTTTTATGTACTTTTCATATTTCATCAAGCAAGTTTTGAAAATTCAAACCCTGTCATGTGAACCAGTAACAATTAAATGTTAATGATCGCTGTAAATATGAGAGAGCTCCCTGGTTTCACGAAAATTTATGCCAATTTTACAATTCTACTAGCTTTCTGCTCGATATTAAATTTGCAGTGAAAAATCCAAATATTTAAATCAATGATAAAGTTCTTGTTCACCATCGCCAAGCAATCCTGATATACCTCTGGTTCTCAGGAATAACGTTATTCCTCTTCCTCAAAAGTTTATTCCCCCAAAAGTGACCACCCAAATTCTAATTGCCAGCGACAATCACAAAACGACCTTGAGAAGCAGCTGCCCGCCTCGCCTATTATAAGCGAGGGGGAAAGCAGTAGCGATTTTCTACGTCGGAGCCGGTTTTCGGGCGATAAACAGTGAGCAACTTTCTACGTCGGAGCCGGTTTTAGAGTAACTATTGAGGAGCGACTTTCTGCGACGGAGCCGGTTTTAAAATAGTCATCGGTGAGCGACTTTCTACGTTCCAGCCGGTTGAAGGGTTAAGTGGAATTCATCAGTATGCTCCTCGAACCACTCCAACACAATTCGAGCCTTGTGACATGGGGCGTTGTCCTTCTGTAAGATTCCATTTCCAGTTGGGAAGACAAACGCCATGTAAGGGTGCAACTGATCCTCAGTGATGTTCAGATAGTTCGCAGCTTTCATGGTCGTTCTACCATAACTACGGGTCCAAAGCCGCCCATGAGAACGTCTCCAAAGCATAATACCGCCACCACCAGCCTGTGTATGACCTGCTGTAAAAGAGGAGAATAACTGTTCGCCTGGCAGACGGCGTACCCTGACACGACCATCGACGTGATGATAAATCGGGATTCATCCGACCAGGCAACTCTCTGCCACTCATCCATGGTCCAGTCTCGATCTTCCCGGGCCCACTGTATGTGTAGTTGACGATGACGCTTGGTCAACAGAGGCACACGAGTGGGACGTCTGCTGCACAGTCCCATATCCAACAGTGTCCGCTGAACTGTGTGTTCCGAAACACTTGCGTTTGGACCTGCATTGTATTGGGCTGTCAGATGAGCCACTGTCTGGCACCGATTTTGCTTTACCAAGTGGGACAGTCTCCGACGTCCTTTTTCTTTGATGACGCGTGGACGACCAACACCTTGGCGTCTACTGCTGTTGTCACCGTCGTTTATCCACTTTGCATGGATACTAACAACGGCAGATCGTGAAGAACCAACCAGTCGTGAAGTTTCGGTGATACTCGTTCCGAGTCTTCGGGCCATTACGATCTGCCCTCTATCAAATTCGCTTAGATCAGTAGCCTTTCCAATCACTCGCAAAATTAAGTGCAAGAATGATTACTTACCTTCTCCAGCAGCAGTTAAATACCGTCCTCACTTACCCACGTGCCCTCCACGTCATCCAGACGAGTTCATTGAAAAATGTGGGGATGGTCATAATGTTTTGGCTCGTCAGTGTATGTACATATAAACACTTTTCTAAACAATGCGTGCGCATTACAAAAAAACCTTAGCAAATTCAGCTGTTTCTTTGTCATATCCGCATTCAGCACATTGAATTCATTAGTAATTGACTATATTCATCTCAGAAGTAGGAACTTTTTGAAAATTTGTTGCCCAGTGATAATTTATACTTTTATAACTGAGATACATGAAATTGCAAGGAAGTAATAATTTTTTCAGCAAGATGATTTTTTTGTTAAAGTTTGGTTCAATCACTCATTGCAGCACAATTGAACTGACTAAACCAACAAAGTTCGAAACATTAAATACATTGATTGATTTACAACAGAACTCATGGAAAACAGCACGGGCGGGAAATTTTCTTTTAATAATTTCATAGTAAATGATAACAGTGAAATCCACAAAAGTTTATTTGTGAAACAATAAAAAAATAAATTACATAATATTCACACACAACTTTTATTTGAGTTCATATTTTTTTCATATTTCATATTTTTTTATAAAAAAGATAACAGTAAAATCTGGTGCATGGTACAAATATTTTCTGCTGTATTTTTAGTAGAATTTAGGTGTAAATTAAAATTTTTACTTACCAATTTATCCACATTTTTGGCTTGCATATTGTATGCTAACCGCCTTCGATAACCAGCTTGTTTGTTGGAAATATAATTTTAATTACCCGCACGGCATTGCCCGTGGCATTTTGACTTCAACAAAATAAAAAAAATCCAACAATGACATAAAATAAAATTTTATAACGAAATCAAAACAGAAAAATATATTTCATTGCACTCCGTGAGCCAATAGAATAGTAAGAATGCACTTTGGGAACGTGTACTTGGTAGGAAGCTCAACTTCGGATCTGCGACGGAAAACGTTTCGGATCAAGAAAAAATTAATTAAAAATCGGAGAAAAACGATATTTTAATCGTTTTTCTTTTAAATCAGGGAGAAATGTTCCAGGTATTAACTCAAAATATTTGAAAGCGATAACTAAAAAAGAACGTCGAATGCAGGCTAATAAGTTTCAATTCTTCATTTTTTTCATTAAAACTGACTATTTATTAAAAATTTCTCAAAATTCAGTAAATTACTTTAGACTCTCAAAGAAAATTCATTGAAACGATAATTATTTGTTCTATCCGATGGTGTTTCTATTTTCTTCCTACGATTATCAGAAACTATATTATGGACAAATGAGGATGGACATTTGTGGAATATCACACAAAACACTTCAAAATATTAAATAGAAAAAATTCTGGATTAAATTTTAAACTTCGGGCTTCGAGATGCATTGAGTCACAATTACCACTAAATGTGTCAGAAACTTCATGGCTGTAAGTGTGATGGATTCGTCTGGACTTTGCACATACATACACATTGCCTTTCATAAATATAGCTAACTATTTATGCTATCTGATGGTGATTGCTTTCTGACGATCATTATTTCTTATGGATCGAAAAAACGTGCGAAAAATCACCCAAAACGCCTCAAAATATTTAATAAAGACATTTCTAGATCAAATTTTAAAATTTGGGCTTCCGGGTGCATTGAGTCACCATTACGACACCTGTGTGCCTCATTTCATGGCCGTAAGTGCGATAGATTCGTCTGGACATAGCAAACACACGCACAAACATTGCCTTTTATAAGTATAAATATTAGTTCAGTTTTCAACGATGAAATATAAACACGCAATTAAATATTTGTTTAAGCAATGAAAATTGTTTGAATTGTGTTGTAACAATGAAAAATATTGTTGTAAATTATTCCAAAAATTATATCAAATTTTTTTTTAAACTTAGAGAAATATTGTACGGCAACTTTTTTGTTTAAAACAAACTTTTAGATGTTTAAAACAAACTTCATTGCAAGGGAAATTGTTTGTTCTTTCTCATGGTGTATCTATTTTCTTTCTACGATTATTAGAAAAAATGCAATGGAGAAATGAGTATGATAAATCATCCAAAATACCAGAAATTATTAAATAAAAATTTTCTATATTAAATTTTGAAATTCTGGCTTCGAGGTGCATTGAGTCACCATTAGTACTAAATGTGTGCCAAATTTCAGGTCTCTAAGTGCAATATTTTACGGCTAAACATCGCACACACACACACGCAAGCAGAGAAACACACACAAAAATTGCCTTTTATATAAAGAGAGATTGAATTTTTTATGCATAATTTGATATACAAGGTTCACATCTAATGTAGTCAAGTAACTGTTCGTGGCACCTAACATATAATTGCTATTTGTCTAGGCGAACGTTAATTTCTTATGCCACAAGCAAAATAGACATTTTGTTTGAAAATTTTAATGGCGCGGCACGTCTTACGTCCAACATGTAAGCTGAACGTCCACATGCTGTTAAAGAGAATCAAAGATTAGCAACCATAGTCCTTGAGCTAAAAAAATATGTATCCTAATATATTTACTGTCCTTGCAAACTTTCCTTACGAATTTCATAGAAATATTGATAAAAAAAAGAAAGTAAAATCCATTACGATATTACCTTAGCTTTAACAATGAAGAGAAACACGAGAATTAAATATTTATTTAACAGTGAAAACGAATTGAATTTTACTGCAAAATTGAAAATTATTTTTGTAAATTATGCTTAAAAATATATTTCGAAATTTAGTGAAATTAGGGAAAGAATTAGGCGACTCTTAATTTGGTAACATTAGAAAGGTTTAGATTTTGAATTTTGGACTGTGTAAGAATCATTTTAATGAAAGAAACATATCAGAAAGTATCGACTAAAAACGCCGAAATTTAACTAAATTTTCAATTAATTAAATATCTAATCCAAATTTTTAAAAATCGTTTCCATGAGAGCATTTCCACTTTCCAAAGTACATTTATTAGGGTGGAGTTAAAAAAATGAAAATTGTGAATTTGCTATGCCTGTATGTGGAAAAGTTGCCTTTTACACAGCCTATTTATAATACCAAATCTCAGCTAAATCAAATTAAATTTTTGTCTGCACAAATAAATTTAAAATTCATCTATTTCGCCTAATTTTTCACAAAACTAACAAAAACACATTCCTAAATTACAGTGGCTCTACTTTCAAACCATGAGCGTTTGAAATTGAACAATCAATGTAGTCAAAGGACAATTCCAAGAATGGTAACTGGGAATATTCACATTATAGCAAGCAAATTGCTTGAAAAAGATTGCAACGGAAATAAAGGCTGCAAAAGTCAAAAAGTTCAGTTGTAAGATAGCGAAGAAAAAACGACTAATAAACTCCCTCCTTTTGCTAATGGATCATTTTGCTAATAATCATTTCGAATTCTTCAACATCATCTGTCGAATATGAAGATATTGAGTATAAACAATGTGAAAAGAAAAACACAATTGTAAATCAAGAATCTCCTTCAAGTTCGCAAATGTTACTACGTTTCTAAGTGTAGCACAGACTTGCAACAGATCTAGTGTTTTTGATAAATCGGCAACAATTCTTGTAAATTCAATTTTAAAATATATGGGATCTAGCAGTACGCGCACGGCGTTGCCCGTGGAATCAGGACTTCAATAAAATGAATACTAAAAAAAGTCCAAAATGACATGAAAAAGTTCTGAAAACAAAATGAAATATACATATTAGTGATTTTTCCGCTTATTTTCTTCGTAATAATGATATCTCAACTGTAGAAAAGCAAGACTTTCACAGTACGTTAATCCGAAAAAAATATTTTAAAAAATGCAACGTGAAAATCATTAGTATTTGATTTGAAAAAGGGGTTTTTTGGGATTTTCAGGTACAAAGACTATTACCCTTTATTTATTCCAAAGTTCTTTTCAATCCGTAATTAGAAAAGAAACGAAAATTGAAATCAAAAGATGGTCTAAATTATTGCCGATCTGATTCGGTCAAGAGAAAAAAAAAGACGAACTCATAGAAAGGCCTCCATATTCTTTTTCAATGATTATTATACATCAAGTAAAATATGCGAGACATAAACAAGTTAAGACACTGCCGAAAATAATAATCGAAGACATTCAGTTGAAGGTTATCCTGCGCTCTGAACCTTCAGCCAATTAAATTGCAACAATGCATGTTGGGTGGTGAATAAGGTGAATGAATAAGGTGATTAAAATACAAAACAAGATAGTGTGATTTCTCCCCCCTTTCCCACGACGCAGACCGACCACCCAGCGAAGTTCCCGATTGAACGACGCAAGAGGAGCGTAAGTGGGTGATAAAACTGTCAACCTTACGCAAGCCTAAAGGGGTCCAGCGGAGTGCGGTATCTTTTGACATACCACCCGCGTGTAAGCCGAGAAAGACCTGCGGTCAAGATTGACCGCATCCAATCAGCACCATGGAGGAAGGAACACGACTGCGGTTGGGTGATTTGTCCAGCTGGAAGACGAATCGCCGACAAATAATTCATCAGGCACTCCCCTGTCCTCTGAAGGTAAGGTGTTTAAGAAGAGAGAGGGAGACGAAATGTAAACACGCGGAGACCTAACACCGTTGTGTTGTTTCTGAAATCCGAAAACTTAGACGAAACGGGCGTCTTCCTTTGAAACCGTGTCAGCCGAAACCCATGGCTGGATGAGTCCCTATGGTGGACTGTTGCATTTTGTCGAGCGTTCCTTAGAACCTTGATGTATCATACCGACACTCGGTATTTCTCCAACTCATCTTGAGTATCTATTAGCCAAAGCCTTGGCTGGAAATTGTTCCCTGTGGTGGACCGTTGCATATTATCGAGCGTTTGACGACCTCGATATTTTACACCTACCCTCGGTGTTTCCCATAACTCGGCCTGAGTTACTAGTCTGCTGAACTCTTATAGTTCCCTCAACTTTACGATAGAGTTGCATCTCCGAGTATTCTCACCGTTAGTAACTTTGAGGAAGTCAAGTTAAGCATTGTTCATTGACTTTCGCGATCTATATCCGGGACTTGTTTATCTTCGTTCTTGAATTATATATATAGTCAATGTACATAAATTTGTAAAATAGATATTTATTCAAGATTATCATTAAATTTAAAATGCTGGAATTCTGTGACTTCTTTAAGTCTGATATTCTTTGATCAGACCCCGGTAACACTGGGCCAAAACATCACAATAGCTAGATTTTGTCGTGCGACGTGGGGTGTGAAATCTCAGATAATAAAAGACATATATTTGAGAGCAACTGAGAAACTGATATTGTATGAAATCGAAATATGGTATAAGGAAGCATTGTATATCTATAGGAAGTTAATAGAAATACAAAGGCATGCTCTCCGTAATATAACTAACACTTACCGCACAATGTCAACAGTAATGATGCAAGTCTTGGCGGGTTGCATTTTTCTTGAAATAGTAGGAAGAAATGAAGTCAAGAAATTTAAACTATTTAAATTAGAAAAGGATATTGATATAGATGGAAAAGTAACAAGTTCAAATGAAGTTAATGATTTCATTTGTACTGAACCTCCATGAGAAAAATTTAAGATAGACTGGCATTTTAAAAATCAAATTGAAATGAATAAATATAATGTCTTTACTGATGGTTCTAAATGTAATGGTAGAGTCGGTGGCGGCGCTGTTATTTATTATGGGGACAGATTCAGAGGGAGTTTTCTTGGAGACTGAGCGACGAAACTACAGATTTTCTTGCAGACGCTCAAGGAATTTGTGGTGGAAGCTTTCAAAATATCAGCTGTTCTAGGTCTTTGTATCTTATTGTCTGCAAGAACAGTCGAATTGCGTTTCATTCGTTGGTAGGAAAGTCTTCTGACATTTTTCTGTCATCCCAGAATTGCATATCTGACGATTGTAGAAAGAGAACATCCTAATAAGAACATTCGCATTGAAGAACTATGCTAGCTATTTTCGTCTTGATGCAGTTTCTTATTTTTAGTATTGATTATGTTGAATATAAATAAATCTATTTTGTTATAATTTCATCATTTATTACCACATTCACTACACACCAAAAATTAAAAATGCCATATCGGAGACTTTAGATATGCAAGATGATATCAATAATTATACAGATTCTAGATCCGTCTTACAGTCATTGAATTTTCCTTTGTTTCAGTGTGAAATTATACATGAAATTAAAAAGTGGATTAAGGAGAAAGCTACACACTTTAGTGGGTAAAGGCCCACATTGGGATTGTTGGAAATGAGGAAGCTGATTCTCCTGTCATAGCAGCAATTGAAAACAATTAAGTGAATTTGAACTTAAATATGCCAAAGACATGGATTAAGTAAAGGCTTAAAGAAGTGTCTCTTCAAAATTGGGAAGAAACATGGGAAAACTCATTGGAAGCTAGGTACACTTTTGGGCTTATGCCCAAAATATGCAAGAGATGCATTGGTAAGTTTTACCTTAAACAACTATATAGAAAACACGGAAGTGTTCCAGTTTATCAAAATAGATTCTTTAAAAAAAATGACAGTTGAAGATGTCGTTTGATAAAGGAACAGTAAGCCTCTATATTTTTGGTTTCAATCTTTAAAAAGATATCATAAAAAAGTATTTTCTAACTTTGGGACATTTGGCATAATGCAGTTAACTGCAAATGGCTTGGCAAGAAATGGATTCATTGAAATTGTTAATTATACATATATATATATCTTATGTAGCGACAAAAAAGGGTTAAATTTCTTAATCGCCGTTTGGCAACAGCTCGCAAGTTTGTTTGGTTTACAACGGCGGAAAGACCGAAACAACGAATTTTGTTTTTGAGAGTCAACGATATTTTTTGAGTAAAATAGTTTGTATCAAATAATCAGCAGTCTTGCAGTTTCGTTTAGGCAAATGAATGAATGCCTCCTTAATATGTCGTTTTTAGTTAACCCTCTGGATTCGCAGTGAAACCACACATGGAGCATTTTTTTACTCCGTATGGGCGAAATGTAGCGAAACATTTCTTTCATAACTTAAGAGAAAGATATACAGGCCAAATTATGTAAAAATTCCCATTCAATGCCTTTAGTACTCACAAAGATATCAGCATTACAAGAGTTAAATTGCTATCGATCTCTAAGCGAAGCAAAATGATGAGGGTTCTTGCACATATTGATATTTTTTTAATGAATCTTCAAAAGAAATGTTGAATTTTATGAATGTTGAATATCATGAATCTCATGTATACTTATTAATTAAATAAATCATTTAAAAGGCATTTCGATTATAAGTTATTCGGAGGCAAAATAGCTTGTTACATTTCATAGGTTTCACTGTGAAACCACAAATTACTTGAAATTAAAAAATACCAAACTTTTTTCTTTGACGTATCTATTATCAGCTACATGTCTAATACTCATTTTTGAAATAAATGTTGTAATTTTGAAAACGAAACATCTAGTAAACTGTAAATGGTTAAAAGAATGAGACTGGGCTTTTTCATCTCTCCATTACTCACATTTTCTGAGTTTTAAAAAACATAAGTGACTACCCAGAGAAAAATTTTGCGCTTTTCTTGACTAAGTTGCAACCGCAGTGATTGATTGGATTGCATTGGATTTTCTGACGCAAGATGTAACTGCAGTGAGTCTGTATACAGTTGGGAAGCTTCCTGAGCAACATTTCGCTTAAAACAGCACATGTTTAAAGTTTTTGTGGAAAAAGCAAACATTTTGAAAAAAGCTATCTTACCAACTTTTAAAAATTAAAAGTAAATAATTATTGTGGGATTTAATTTTCAAGATAGTTTTAAGATTATTATTATTTTCAAGCTATTTTTTGCTAGTATAAATGCGTAACTGTATGACGAACGAGCGAAGTGAGCTGGGATCACGTAGCGATCCCAAAGAATCACAACGTGATTCTTGGGGGTTGGGGATTGGAGCGAGCAGGGGGTGTATCGCCCTAGTTTGTTAGAATTTTCTCTTGCGTGTTAATTTATGCATAATCGTCCTTTTTTATATTGCTTAAATGTTAAATATTATATTGAAAATTGAATCGTGAAACTGATTTTTTATCGGAAAATACCCTATTCATTGATGTATTGTTGTAATTTTGTTTATTTATGTATAAAAAATACAGAAAAATCAGAAGAAATAAACAATAGTAATAACAATATATCTTTTGCGCGCCAACGCAGCAGCAGCCAGTTACTGCATTATCAATATTGTCTTAATTTAACTAACTAATTAAGATACAATCAAACAACAAATATCAAGCTATAATTAAAATTAAAACGCATTAAGATAAAATAAATAAAATGGGAAAAGTGGAAGAGAACTCGATTAGAGAACTTCTTCAAAGTACCATTCGCCATCGGAGTTCTAATATAGATAAATTTTCTGTCAAGTTAGTGACAAAATAGTCAAGTAATATTCCTCTGTGGCCTGAATTTATCCAATATTTTAAATAAAGGAAAAATACCTTTCTTAAATAAGAAAACTTCCTAAAGTATTTTTTAACAAATCCCAAATGATGTGCGAGGAAATTATTTTAATTTTTATAATGTAAATGTCATGGAAATTGTTAATGGTAAAAGATAATTGGAAAATTGAATCGTAAAATGAATTCAATTTATTTTAAAATCTATTTCTAGTTTTATTGCAATTGTGATGTCATCAAATTATTTAATAAGTATGTATTCTGTGTTGTATGCTATGAAGTATTTTGATATATTAGGAATTTTAAAATTCATGAATGAATGCAACACATCGAAAGAAAAGTATGTGATGTTGTCTACGAAGTGCAGTCCAACGGTTTTCCAGTCAGTAGACAAAGTTCTTTAAATGGTAAAACGTGCTTAGGGAGCCCATAGGGTACTTTATACCATAGTATACCCCTGATCTCAAAGCCAGGACGGCTCCCTGTCGGTTGGGTAGTAGGGTGGATCGAAACTTTTTTTTCAGAATTTCAAATCCTACCTATACGGAAAAGATGTTCTATGGTATATAGATAAATGGAAAAATAAAATAAAAAAAAATAAATTTTATGTTAAGCACTGTCGCAAGGGGGATGAAGTTTAGGTATTTGAGCCTTTATTGCAATAAAAAGACATATACTAAATGGTTTCAAGAAAAGAACTTTAGATATATTTAACAGCTTCTTTAGTATTAAATCAAGAAAAAAGGTAAAAAACCGTCAAAATTATAGTGGTCGGTAATCATGTTTGATGTTGAAAACTGGAATCAGGTTTCGTGATTTCAGGCGATTTCTTATAAACCCGTCCCTTCTATATGATCAGCAGACTGCAGCAGCTGCTTCCGTGACTACATTGACTATTTGTTCTGTAGCTTGAGGGTGGCAGAGAAACACCTTGATAGCAGGTAGTATTGCCTCCTGAATGATTGCTGGGTTTACTATTATTTCTGAAATCATGTCATCACTGAATCTTTCAGTAAGTGGACGCTCTGTCGCGCTTTCCCACTTAATCAAGTCCACATAATCCATCGCACAAAGATCAAAAGCTGATAAATTGAAGATACGGATATTATTCGATACAATGGCTGTGGTTGCAGCAGACCGTTTGACTTTGTGTGCTTTCAGAATTCTTCGAAGGGCTAATTCCCTTGTGTGATTTCTGTCGTCAGCTAGTATTGATATCACGATATTTTCAGGATGGCCAAAGAAAATCAGTTTCTTTTAATAAGAGAGTCTTTGACATCCTTCAAATCACTCGAGAAATAACGCGATAGGACGATTGATTGATGCAAATGCTGTGCCTCATAGATTAAATATGGTTTCGTTTTGATCTTGAACCACATAGGCGCACAGACTTTTGCGATGAATGTCGTTAATGGAAATAAAGCCTCGGACAGATTTTCGTGAGCTACATAGAGCCTGAGAATTCTGTTCGCGGTTGTAAGCCACCTCGAGTGGCAAACTTTTCCAGGATTTATCTTCTACAGACTTTCTTTACAATGTCAGCAGTTTATGGATCACAAATTCCCATTAAGTACAGTTGATCAGTACTTAAGTCTTTCTTCTTAGTCACTTCATATTGCGTGTATTCTATCGGCGTGGATGAAACTACAGGTAGCTTCTCGCATCCGGACAACGATTTTCTTATTTCGCCAGTCAGGCTTCCGGGCCCAGTTGTGGTTCCATCCACGTGCGCGAAAAAATGACGCAGTGGAAGCTCGTTGGCGTGTAATTGGCACACAAACCATTGTAGTGGACGATTCAGGATGAGTTCCATGTTACGTATAATACCTCCTTTGACACCTGTGTTGACAGATGTTCCGTCGCAACCAACTTTGTTACATCTATGTCATTGTCAACGCATGACAAAAAAGCTATATATGTGATTTCCAATGATTTGCGCTCTCCCGAAATTTACAGACACGTGGTCGATGTACTCAGAGCCAAGTTCTTTTGCCAAGCTTATGTGTTCTTCTATTATGACTTTTCTTCTGTTGTCTTCCATTGATAGAGTCCTGTCTTTTCGCCCATCGAAGTATAAACCAAACTTGTCATGTTCATAATCTTTTATAACTGAATGAGACAATAAAGTGGTTCTTGACTTTGTTCTCTCACGCCGAAATTTATTTCTGTCAACAACGTTCAAAACATTGCTTTCTGAGATAATGCCCACATCTTGAAGCGCTGCTGACACGAGCGCCTGCTCGGTCGGAAATACCAAATCGGTCCAATGTTCTAACTGCAGCTAAAACTTTTGTCTTTACAGGTGTGACTGTGAGGAAGATTCCATGAAGTAACCACTGCCGACTTATGGAGGGGTGGGAGGATAAAGCAGAAGACAGAAAAAAATGGGATTGCCTACTGCTCTAATTGTTTAACCGGACTGATTTGACTTTGACGGTGTGTGGAGGGGGATCTGAGTCATAAAATGTTGCAATGTACATTATACTACTCACTACTCATTAATCATCTCTTTTGGTTGTTTAAATTGCAACAAAAACAATTATTTCGAATCTAAAATCGTACAATCAATAATCAAATTTAAGTATTTTTACATTTTTTTCGAAAATTCAACCCCCTTTCGGCGGTATTAAATTTTGAATTAAAATTTTTTTATTCTTTTTCTCTAAACCTCCATACCACAGAACATCTTTTCCGCATAAATAGGTTTTGATTAATAATAATATTTTTTTAAAATCGTATAACCAAAATTATGTATTTTTCCATTTTTTTCGAAAATTCAACCCCTTTGCGGCAGTATTAAATTTCGAATTTAATTTTTTTAATTAATTTTCTCTTTATCTCCATACCATAGCACATCTTTTCCGCATAGGTAGGTTTTGATTAATAATATTTTTTTCCCATAGAAGAGAGATCCACACGTGAACTTTTATTGAGGTAAGCTACTACATGACAGTTGCATCTTCGTGCTAGAGTCTAAGATGTATATTATTTGATATCAAGCTGTTTAACATTTTGTAAAAAGTTTAATAGATATAATTAACACAATAAAAACAATACAGTAATGGTTAGTAATAGATATTACAAAAGTGTTTAACAGTTCTTTCTTCATTACGAATTCGAAGACATTCCATGTCTAATTTGAATTTGTTAAATAATTTCTAAGGTATGGAACGAATTACATTATATAGAAAGTAAATAATATCATAATGAATGTTATGACAAATTAGGCTAGTACAGGATATTACATAATTTCTTAACTGAAATAACAACAAGACTGATTTCAAGCTTTGCATTGCTTGATAATTACCGAATACAGTGGTTATAAAATTAATTATTTACTTTTAATTAAAATAAATGTTGGAAAATATGAGGAAAGAATGTACAATTCACCTTAGAAATAATAGGCCAATTGAAAATTAATAAAAAAATAGAAAATACATAAAGACTATATAATAAAATAAAATTAAATATCAAATAAATTTATTATAACAACTAAAATAACTTCTAGTTTCTCTGCTGAATAAAAGTATTATAGGATAAAGTAATTTATAGAATTGAGTAAGTTTATAGGCTTTTGATTTCAAAAATTGCAAACGATTTACCTTTAGTGGCAAAAAGTAGCCCTGGTAAAATTTTTGTACACCTTTATTGGACCATATTTAATTTAAATACAAAAAAAATTGAATCTTTGAGGAACAAATATTGGAAATAAAGAAGGAGCCCTTTTTCATTTTTAACCTAGTACATTTTGACTGCAGAAAATTTGCTTAAATTTAATCAGAATGCAATAAATGAGAGTATGGAGTAAATGGTGTTGACAATATAAAGTTTGAGAAGTAGCCAAAAACATAAATCTGGATGTTAACTGCAGGAAATGAATTTGATTATTCAAAATTACAAATTGCTTTCAACCTCATCTGAGGATTGATTATTAGAACTTCTTCTTTATAATGTCATCAAGAGCTATGGTTTTTGGATTTACAAAAGACAATTGATAGGCTGATGAATTAAAATGTATCTATATTTAAATATATTAGAGATTTCAATTACAAGAACTTGGTGCCTAAAACACAATGAAATTTTTTTTAATAATTCGTTGAAAAAATAAAACTTTAGTAGAGGTATTAATTTTGAATGTGCTATATACACATTATCTCACATATTTTTATATTTTTCCACCTCGCCCTTGTGATAGAAACACTTTTTATAAAAGCGGTGTAGAATTCATCAATTGTTGCACCAACATAGAGATTATGATTATAGAAGTTTATATTGAAAGGTTGGTAATTATTAGATGAAGAATGGTGATGATTGCCAGAGCAAAAATGATTGATTGGGAGCTCATTTAGGCATTCCTTGGTTACATGTCCACATGTTTGACATTATTTTTTTATTTTTTTATGTGCACGAACTCTCTCAGTTGACCAACTGGTTGGGATAGCCATTTTTAAATGTGAATTTTGAAATCATCAGCTGGTGTATCCAGTACCCAATTTAGAGTATTTTTCTGTCTCCTTGAAAATTTAAATCGTACTTTAAGAGGGTTTTTTATGCCCGCATGTTCCATTATTGCTGATTGGATGTCATCTTCTGTTAGTTTTGATGGTAAGTTACAGAAGATGATACTTGGATGTCTCTTTATAGGCATCTTTGCGGAGATTTTAGAGAAAATGGTTTCTTTCGAGTTTATCGCGTCTAGAAGTTTGGAACGAACATCTTCATTTTGTAAGGAGATAGCTAGAACTTTATTCTTTATTGATTTGATATTTTTAATTTTATAGTCCATTGTTGACACAAATTCTGTAAAGAGGCATTTAACTGTGATGTTAGTGTTCAGAGAATTAGTATCTTCATTTTGGAAGACTAGCAGTGTAGCTGGTTTAACCTTTTTCTCTTCTGGAGAGTGGTGAAAGTTAACTTGCTGAAGAATTGGATTTGGAGTTTTGATGTTGGCAATGCGATCATTGTGCCGATGGATTAACTGGAGTTTGAACAGACTTGGACGATTGGAGAGAATTTACTCTTTGTTGCAGATGATTGATTTGGTCGTGGAGAGAATTTATAACATTTTCTGTATCTTTTCTTAAAATCTCCGGAATTCTGTACATGCCGATTTCCTGGTATAATATGATTTTCTTTAATTTTTCTAATAATGAGGATGAGTCAGATTCAGAATTTGGATCTTTTGGACCCGAGTTGGAACTTGGTCTGATTTTCTCTGTATGATCTTTTGAGCTACAAGCGACTGCCTCCCTTTTTGATGGTGAACTGAAAAGTTTTTCCAGGTTCTTACTTCTGTTGTTAGATGTTTAATTGAGTTATAGAGAGCCCGTCTTTCTTTGCAATTCAATGAATCGAGGAAGCCAATTATTTCATTGTTGGGAAGGGAAGTATAAATCTCAAAGACTCCTTTTGGTGGGGATTGGATACTTGATTCTTCCGAAGGAAGTGGGGAATATATGATCTCAAGATTTTTTATCAATGCTTAATTCTCTGGGCCATTCCGATAGCGTCTCACCTATGTCTTTGGTCTCTTTGTCTAAAATAGGGAAGAATTTGTTTATTGGAGAATTTATTAAATTAATGTCTGTCCGGAAGTTTGGATTTTCCTTAGATTTTGGCGAGGAGCTCAGTAGAGAAGTGTCAGTGGATGTTGTTAAAAAAAGAATTGAGAAAGGCACAGTTCGGGTCCGCGCTGTAGATTCTTCATCAAATCGTCTGGATAAAATCATAAAACAAGTATTTCGTATTAATATGTAATTTAATTATCAATCTCTTTAATACAATATTTACACTGAGTAGTATAATAGTTGCAGGTTTAATAAATTACAATTTTATCGTATGTAGCAAGAGTCTGTGGTAGCTTGTGATTTATCTATTCTGCAACCATTATAGCTTTAGAGTAGCTTTTGATGGCGCCATCTGTTGACAGTATATAGAACTACATCTCGTGTATCCGCAGTAAAACATTATTTACTACAAATGCTCATATTTCCCGTAATATTCAAAGCTTTGAATTCAAATTTTAATACAATGTTTCTTTTACATATTGTCAAGTATTCTGTAACTTTCGTATAATTCGCAAGTTATAATAAAAAAACATGCGGAGTTTGAAATTTTCAATTTAATACCGATTTTTGCTTGTATTCTGATCAATATTTTTATTGTCTCACTTTAGGTCCTAGTAATACTCCTCAAGCTCTTTACAATGACACCAGAATCAACCTCTTAGCTAAACGCGTTTCCACGCTACACTTATTTATTGCCTTACATAAAGCTAATTCGTAACAATCACGCGCATGAACCTACACTGGTACGATGACGTCACAGGCAAAACAAATACTATGCGACAAACTCTTACAGATATGATCTATCCGATGTGGCGTCAACCAATCTTTCCGCATTATTAGTCTCGAGCGATTCAAATCTGAAGGTATTTTGTCACACAGGAAAGTTCGACCGACTATCACTGTAACGAGCGAAAGACGTTTTCATGTCAAAATTTGGATTTTGTTGGACTTGAGAGGGTGTTACCAACTGTTCACTGCATGTATCTATTTGGATTTGAGATTCTGTTTCTTTATGAATGTACGAGATGCCTTAGCCCAGACGGTACTGTAGGGCCTCTGTGCCATGTGTATCCTCCCGGTGTCTGGTGATAGTTGGGATTCGCGTTGACTGTCATCAACTTTCAACCCTGTGCTTTTTGCAGACGGTAAAATATTTATGTTTATCATAAGTATCATTGAAAAAAAAGTATAAGAGGAAATGTACACTTTTTCTTATCAAAATTGCTTGAGATTTTACTATTAAATTAATAAATGTTATTTTCAACATAACATTCAGTGAGTCTTAAAATTCAAGAAAGAGTTTATTTAATACTAAGTACTGAAGTGTTATAAAGAGTCAATGGAAAAAATGTCATATTTAGTATTACCTATTCCAGCCAATATAATCTATGCTTGTTTTTAATTTCTTTTAAGACCGTTTTATGCTCTGAAGAATCAGTTTTTGATAAGACATATTCTCTTCCCATTTTATGGTATTTTTAAAACTTTTGACGCGTGAATTCATGTACGAAAGGAAGATACCCGAACGCATTCTCCAGAAAGTACTTTAGAACTGAAGACAGAGACCAAATCAAACTCATTTTGAAACATTTTGAAATTTGCAATATAAATAAAATTGAAACACTAAATATTATGTACTCTATAGAAATCCAAACTATCAAATTTATTTTCTTCCAATTTTCCTCACAAATACTACGAAGAATAAAAATAGTTTTATAATAATACATTGTTACAAATTAATAAAAATTATTTAAAATTAGATTAAGATTTCGAAAGATATCAGCATTGCAGAGAGCAGAATTTTGCTCTTCAACAGCAGCTAAACGATGGGGGGGGGGGGGGCCCCACAAATGGCTGTTTTATAAACATTAATATTTGAATAGTTATATTGAATTTTATAAAGGTTGAATATGCTGAATATCACAGAACCCTATAAATAAAATACGCAGTTTAAATTGCAGTTTGACGATTACTACGCGAATATTCAATTTTAAGAGATTATTGATTCTGGAAAACCCCTCATCGTTTCGTTTCTCTTAGAAACCAACAGAAATTTTATTCACTGCAATGGCGATAGCTTTCTAAACCTCAATGGTATGAGACTGGAATTTTTATATGAGCTGCCCTATGTATTTGGCTTCCAAATTATAAAAGAAAAATTATACTATGTTTGGCACACGCGCAGTAAAAATTATTTATTACAAATACTTATATTTACTCTAATATTCAAATTATTTACTTAAAATTTCAATACAATTCGTCTAAGGTATATTTTCACGTATTCTAAAAGTTTCGTATAATTTGGTTGAAAACTCTGTATGTTATAAACAAAAGTCATGCGTAAAAATTTGGGATTTTTTGAGAAAACCCTTATTTCGTCTCGGACATGCATGATATTTTTACTAAAATGTCTGTACGTATTGCGGAGGAAGTAAAAACATTGATGAAATGCAAATGACTTTGGGAAAAGGATGAGCACAAATCATTTTTTTATTTATCACTTTCTGCTCGGTCCCCTCGTTACAAAATCTTTACTGTAGAATGAGGGTTCAAACGATTGCACTTCCCTCTTCTTGTTGAGTCAATGCCATGTAGAGTTACTGCACTTCACCGGGCAATAGTAGATCCTACACGATATTAGGGGGTATCGCATTACTTCTGGCACTTCAGTTTATTTATTATTACAAAATTCAGATATTAATAAGAGTTTTTGCAGTTTGCGATGTTTTTGTTTAAGTTACTCTAGTATTTAAATTCATTTAATTGCCAATAAGTACTTACGGATCCAACAAGTCCTGCTGCTCCTGTAAGGAAGATACTCTTGCCATTGTAAAATTCCGCAACTCTTGGTAATTGATTAGCTACAGCATTCGATCCAAGCATTTTCTAAATAACGACGTCTGCACAGTTCAGTTCCTGCTTTTGACAAAGAAAGGATTACAATTACTTTATATGCTTTAAACGTAATTATCTAAAATTGGTGTTTACTGTGAAATTAAAGATAATGTGATATTCTAGCATTTTGAATTCGAAGAAATCCTTAAACCACCATAACAATAAAATGGTTATATAATGAAATGCCGACTGCGAATCTTTCACATTAATATATATTACTAACACTCCGGCAACACATTCTTTCTCGACATGCAATCCGGTATAGAATTGGAAACACTTTTTGTTTGTGTAGAAATATTTTGTGTTGCAGAAATATCTTATAGAATATAAACACATTTATATATGAAAAAAGAAATTACAGAAGAAACAGAAGAAGATAATTTCTTTAAATTTAATAATTTAAATGAAAAAAGGATTGAAGAACTTTTAAACTTCTGTTAATTCGGTCCGAATTTTTCTCAATAAATGGAGCTAGGATTGCTAGCTTCTAGACCGAATATCCTTTGTTTTTCTTGTATGTTCACGAAGGCGCCATTCTTACATGTTTTTTCGGTAGAGGGTAATGTTGATTACTGTCTTTATTCTCTCTATTGGATATATTAAAAAAGACTTTATGAAGTTTTTTCCTTATTTAGAAAGGTGTTTTCCCTTTATTTCAGTTATTGGATAAATTCAGGCCACAGAGGGAATATTATTTGTCTATTTTAGTCGTTCCCTCGACAGAATATTTATTCATATTAGAACTCCAATGGCGAGTGGCAAGTTCAATGGCGAGTGGCAATGACAAGTGGCAGTTCGCCATTCGAGTTCTCTTCCATTTTTTCCATTTTATTTATTTTATCTTGATGTGCTTTAATTTTTAATACAGCATGATTTTTGTTGTTTGATTGTTTCTTAATCGGTTAGTTGACTTCAGACAATATTGTTAATGCAATAACTGGATGCTGCTGCGTTGCGTGCAAAAGGAATATTGTTATTACTATTGTTTACTTCTTCTGTTTCTTCTATAATTTCTTTTTCACATTTAAATATCTTTATTTTGTATTTTATTGGAAGTTGCAGCATTTTTGCGCCATTCTGTATAATGCAAAGTTTAATTTTTGATATCTCTTGTTAAATTATTTCACTTGTACTTGCTATAGAATATAAGTAATTTTAAAGGACTTCGTGCTCAACTAAATTTGTAGTTCTTTCAGGCTGGAAAATAACTAATTTGGCAGTGGAAATGACAGTGGAACAGACAATATACTGAGCATGAGAGAAGCATTCTTTCCAACAACCAATTTTAAATACTGCTTCCTATATTTGTTTATTGCTAAAGAAAATTTTTACCAGTAACAACTACCGCTTGCATTGGATTATTAGTCTGTTGGTATCAGACAGATTTTCAGGATGAAGGTTCTGCCTCTGTGGTCAACGTCCACAATTCCCCTACTACAATAAAACATACAATCTAAGCTTAAAAACGTTTCGATATGTAAATAATAATCCGTCTGGAAAATAGCTAATGCTTATCATGGAGGGGATTAAACTTAAACACTTAAATACGTAGCTTCTCTGGGGTAATTTTCGCTTTTAGAGAATAAAGTTGCAAAAATCATTTCTTAGTAAGTACCTGCCACATTTCAAGTTCCTGGACATCATGATGCGGAAATTTCGTGGTAAGTCAGAAAGCGAATTGTATTTGACATTTATATATTCAAAAACTGGTTGGAGTAATGACAATCAGCACTGCCGGATGGACTTCGGAGTGAAAATCAATTGAAGAGATATTGATGGTGAAGATAGAAGATAGTATTCTGCAGAGTACCATTTTTATCCCTATCTTGACCGGATAAATTCGGCAATAATTTAGGCTGTCAATAGATAGCAATCTTCCAATTATCTGAAGCAGGCAATGTAGCAACTCATTAAATTAACCTCTTCTAGTTCTTTAAAATTAAAGACACTGACTTATGGAGTGAAGAGTGATAGTGATGTACGTAATTCTTCGATTATGAGTATCTGGTATTGTTCTTCTTTCGTATCTACTAACTACTCTCTGGACATTGGAAAATGACGAATACTTTCTCTTGTGCTCTTGACATCATTAAGGAGTTGGTTTTGGAATAAAGGTTTTTGCCAAATAGGGGGTAACGGGCTTTGTTGCTAAAATTCCCTAAACTCGTTGTATCAAGCCAAGAGCTTGATGTTTTTCACAAGTGGATTATCTGGTAGGGGTTTCCTTGTTCAAGTGCCTTGAATTATCTTTAAAGAGAGAAATATGAAACTTTCGATTTTGTTATAAGCAGTTAACCCGTACTACAATAAGGTTCTTTCATTATGCTCATGCACCTGCCTAATAAGAGATACCTGTAACATCACCCAGAATTTGAACTTCAAAGCAACTGTAAAAAATATGCAGGATTAAATTACATGTTATCTGAGTTGTAACACCCTTATGAAAACAATAGATTGAAGTTCGTACCGGATGTGTTTCATAATCGAATTTGTACTTTAAAGAAGTTTCGTTTATAAATACAATAAAAAAGTTAATCAACTACAATAAGAAGTTAAGATGTGAATTTTAAAGAGTGATGAAAAAGTCTTTTGCATCAAATTATATAATAAGAAAGGACAGAAAAGCTTAGAAATGAACAGGCTACAAAAACTTGCTTTGTTTAAATTCTAGAATCTAGGACGCTCGCTTCCCCAAGGAAATTAAGTCACCCCATCTCAGATACAATGCGAAAAAAAATTCTGCTAATGTAATCGCGTTTCTTATTTCTAAAGTAAAATCTTCACAGTAATTACTTGAAAGTTGAGAACTATTAAAATCGGTTGAGCTTAACCAGGTACTGTGCCATCGCCAAGTTTATTGCTCTATTGACAGATGGTTGCCAACATTCAGGTATTCACCTTGTTAAATCTAATACCAAATTTGTCGAGATATCGCTTGTTTCAAGTTTGGTGGCAGTGCTGTGCTTTTACATCCAACCAAAATTTCAATAAAAATTGCTTTCCATAAAAAGCATTTTCACACACCAGTTTCTTAAAATGACAGTAAAACTTGAGAATAAATGTTTGAAGAAAGAATAAAAATCATTTGATACCACGAGGTTGCAATAGTTATTTATAAAAAACTGCTTAAAGCAAATGTTCATTACAACGTTTGAAAAAAGTATTACTTTGAAGCCAGTGCGAAAAAATATTTCAGCAACTAAAATCTACAAAAATTATCATGTGAAATAAAATTAGTGCAAAACAGACATTAAAATGACCTACGAAGTATAAAATGCACGCATTGAAAAAAATATATAGATTGTAAATGTGAAAATAGTTAAACATTTAAGTAAAACAGCCCAAGAAAATCGATCGCTTTTAAAAAGTAGTGATTAGAAGATATATGACTGCGCCAGTATATTAAAAAGTGCTAATGAAAATCTAAAGTAAAAAGTCCGCTTTGGAGTTGAATGTTCAAAGAAAGCAATACTTTTTATCATAACTTTTTTTCAGCAGTGTTGAAACCACGTAACTGGAAGATCCTAGAAGACGATAAATCTTTTTTCAAATTTTCTTTCAACAATAAAAAGCATTAAAAAATATACTTGAAAGTATTTTGAAAAATTCATTAAAATTAAACAAAATTTTACATAGAAATTAATGAGCACCTGCTACCCAAGAAGTAATTGCCTGCCACATTTCAAGGGTAAAAAATCGACAGGGACTAAAGGGTAAAAACATATATGCCAAAGACAATAAGCAGGCTCCTTATAGGCCTCGTGGCTTAAACTGTGCTTTGATATGTCAATCAGGACAATTTCTGTCCAAGGCGTCCATTCTAAACGAGACACTATAGTTAATTAATAAACTGTTAGATTTAAGCGGGAAACATTGAATTTCATTATTTTACGCAAATCCGCGGACGCGTCCAGCAACTGTTAAGCGTTGATTGAAGGATCTTCCTCGAGGCGGTCATTGCAATTGCTTAAGACCGTCTGAAACAGAGATATTTTAAACTTCATAACTCTGCCAGTTTTTATCTCAGAAGAGTGAAACTCTTTTGGCTTAAATTGTCAGTGTGTCAAAAATATTTTACTAAATATGACTGATAGGCCTGGGGGACTGTATAAATACTTAGAATTCGTAATTTTTTCAGTAGTGCATTTATTGACTTACAAAGCATAAAATATAATTTTTACGTCATTTAAAGTATATTTCCAACTGGAAGTATATGCTTATCTGCAGCAGTTTAGAAAATAGCTTTTGGGCCTCGATTAAAGTGGACATGATGCATACATATATTAACCCTTTAATCCCAAGCCTTGATAGTGTTTCAGATTTTCCTATTACTTATAGCTATATTTTATGACTGATTGTTTCGTTCATGAAAGATTCGTGACTGTCCACTCTAAAGTAAACTTCCATGAAGTTCGCCTTCACTCTCTCGCACAAGAAGTGTGAAAAGAGAAAGCATTGACATCTTCAAAATATTCCAATTCCATAATGGCATGAGTCTCCTTGTTTCAGATCTCCCTGAGTTCGAAAAACCCATTTTCGGAATTTATCTGTCTAAATATGAGCACGATAACTCCACAACGCAAGGACCTAGACGGATGAAAGTTGGTATGCCGCAGACATTGGAGGTTCTATAAAAATTTGGACAAAATCCATCTACGGAAAATCTGTTCGTCTCTCCTGATGGCCGCGGTGGCCTTGGCTTCAGGGCCTAGAAGGTCCAAGGTTCGAAACTAGATTCCACTAAAGATCGGCCGTGTATGCGGGACATAGCAATTTCGATAAAAAATTTTATACATGCCTATCATGAGCAAATTAAAAATGCTTTTTTGTAGGGTAAATAAACTCTAACCCGATCCCCGCGGATACGGCGGGGCTTAGTCGTTTAAATGTAACAAATGGAACGGTTGGCATGAAATTTGATACGGAAGGAACGTTTTTGATGAAACGTGGTACGTATGTATCTCATTGGCGGACTTGAAGTACTGTAGGGGTAAACATGCACTAACACAGTCACTCAGGGTAAGGTGGGGAAAAATCGCCTAAAAACATGCAGCAAAAAGGCCGCTGGACATGCATAGCGATTTCGATGAAATTTGGTATATATATGTGTTTCTCATGAACCAACTAAAAATATTGTAGGTTTAAATAAACTGTAATAATAGTCCTTAAGACATTTTTTGTCAAAGCGTACTTCTAGAGCGCTTGAAAGCATTTCAAATTTTAATTGCTGGTTCTCGGGAATCGTTCGCAAAATATATGCGGCTTCAGCTCACAGAGATTCAGCTAGTTGGCGAGTTTTTGTGGAGTCCCATCTATTTGCTTCGGTGTCGATGGGGAACTGAGTCTTGTAGACTTCCCAGGATCTTTTTTCCATCATATGCCGATAATTTGATGCTTGGGTTGGCGATTACTAGGGTGCATCGAAACTTCAAAGTTTGGATATAATAATCGGCGTAGGATGTAAAAGTTGTCTTCTAAGTGTACTAGCAAAGAGGCAAAATGTTTTCAACTTTGTTTAATTTCTTACTGCGCCCCAAGATACTTAAATATTTGTTTAAACAACGATTTTTATGCAAATTTTGAATTAAAAATTAAAAATAAAAAATGGGTTAAAGAAGAGATTTTACAGGGAAAATGTATAGGAGAGAATGAAAGATTTTTTATTATTAAATGAATAAAATTATTTTCTTTATGTAAGGGACCCACAACTACCTTTTCTTCTTTTTCATATTTTGCAATATAACACAATTTTACTTTATTTCGAAGACAAAGATAAATTAAGCCAAAATCTTGATTTTTCCCAATCAAAAATACATCGCTGCAAGAGAAAATTTGAAAAGGGCGTTCTTTTATTGTTCTCTCCCTTGTTGTTTGAATGAGTCAAAATCGTAAAAATGTCAATTTTTAACTATTTTGGGGGCTCTTGGGCCACCAGAAGATATGAATGAATTTGAATAAAAATAAAAAAAACGTAAACTAATATACCAAAACAAAACTTTGTTACTCGGCGCTAAAGGGAGTTTTAATTTTTATATATATATAAATTTCAAAGCATGTCATTTTTAAGTATTTTTTGGGCACTGGAGCACTGGAAGATATGAAGGAATTTCAATGAAAAAATTATATCATTTGTCATACTTAAGGTATATTAACTTTCTCCTCTAGCTCCATTGCCAGGTGAATCCCCCCCCCCACACTTTCTATATCTTTTGATCCACCCTATGATTACGGCACATTTTGCATGATTTACGGCCCACAGGAATTATGGCTTCTGTTCTCAGTATATTCTTGGCAGCTTTCGCGATTCAGCAATTTCTTCAATCTATCAATTTCCTGTTCCAGTTTTCCAAAATTCAGCTGAATTGTATCGACTTTGTCCTCAATTGCATCGAATTTTTCTTCAACTTTACCTAAGCTTTCTCTATTTTTCTCCACCATCTGTACAATAGCGTTCACCTTTGTGCTAATCACAGATAAAAGATTAGCCTGCATATCTTCTTGTCCATGCCAAATTTTCTAGAGAAGCGTAGAAATATCGTGACGAAGAAAAGACGGTAGTATACAAGAGATGGCAATCGTCTCGTCGGGAAGAAAACGTTACCGTTGTCCTTGTTCTTTCCTATACTGTGTTTTCGATATAAACCTACGATCTTCTACGAAACTTCGATATAAACTTAGACCTTGTTTTCTTGACCCGGGCTAGCATTTAAGTTTTGACACCCCTAATGTACAATATTACAACCTATATTATGCAAAATTTACTCTCTGTATTTGCAAACCTAACACATTAAGTTATTATTTATAAAATTACATAACATTTTTCTGGAAAGAAGTTCTATAAATTTTATGATCGATAGTGGAAGCAGTCTTCAAATTTTTGTAACATGATCCGTTTGGCTGGAATTGTTGAAAAAACTTACTTTTAAGAAAAGAGGAAAACAAGATAAACGGGAAAAAGCAACTTTCAACATGAACCTATGACCTTATCACTCTTTTTCTCAATGCGAATTATTTACACATATCTTTGCTTCCATCAGTAATAAAAAATTACAATTAAATGTCTGCTTAGTAGTATTATCAATATTATAGCTAATTGTCTGCTTTTATCAGTATTAAAAAATTACAATTAAATGTCTCGCCATTATCAAAATTATTCAAATGGTGCCACATTAGCCATAGACTCGCAAACACATTGAAACCATTACAACTGCCACATCTTGAAACGGAATTAAAAAATAAATATTCTTACATATAAGTCATTTTTATGACCTCAAAGAACCTTTATGCCAAATTCGAAGAAAATCAAACAATGCGTAATTGATCGTGACTGCGTAACAAACACATTTACAAATGTACAGAAGGCTGAACGGCAGAGTGACCACGGGAGATCACGCTTCACTCTGTCAATCAGCCAGTTATATTAAATAATTTTAGTGTAAAAACTGCCGTTTTCTTTTCTTTTTTACATTTTTAGATATAGTTTATCTTAATTCTAATTTTCGGATAAATTGATTTATTATTGTTGCCCCGTCAGCTTCGAAACAGACAAGTTTCTATTCTATTAACAAAACGGAATGTTACTTACCAGAACAAGATGTTTCGTGTGAAAAGACAGCGTCCATTATCAATCTGGCTGTAATGGATAAAATGAAATACACCTTCGTTCCGATATTTTTGGAAAATCGGTTTGTCTTTAAACAGGTGCTGCTGGAATCACAAGGTCTTATATCAGAAAAAGATATTAAATCTGAAACAGCTCAGTAAATATTTGAACAGGAAACATGGTATGATTAAAAAATTGTTTATATTCAAGAGTGACGTTAACTAGCGGTCTCTAAGGTATTAAAATTCTCATGATCTGCATGTTTATTTGAACTCATTTTCAATATATAGTACTTATTCTCACTTGGAATTTGTATGCCTTAATCAAACATTGGGAAACCAAAGCAGAATTTGGATCGGATGCATTTATTTACTTTTATTATATTCTCCTCTTATTCTGTTTTAATTATTTTTCACTTTCTTACAAACGAATTAGTCAAAGGGAAAACCTTGCAAGAAATTTTCGAAATATAAATATTCGGTCTCAAGATTATTACAATTATTATTTTATCATGAGTCAGAAAAAAGTTCCAAGTTTTGGAATAATGTCTGTCTGTATATGAAAAGAATAACTTAAAAATACAACAAGCTGGACGAATTTGCAATATAGTCTGTATACTAAAATTTTTGATGTGTATAAAATTTTAGACTCACATATACAACAAACTAAAACTAAACAACAGCAGCAGATTGTATGAAATTTTGTTCAAAAGGTTGTCTGTCTGTCTGTTCATCCACGCGGAAGTATACACGATAACTCAAAAGCGAACGTTCTTGATAAATTAAATTTCGAGTGTAGTTTTGACACTTAAGTTGCAAATTTGTATCAGATGTTGGACTCATTCTCTCAGTAAGAAGAGGCCCAAATGCATGCCCGAGTCTCTTCACTGTACTACGAAGCTAATCACAAACTAACCACGTTGTACGTGAGAAAGTCGAGGGAAGAACACTCCCGTCGGTTCTACTCTCTTATTTGACCTTACTTGCTACTTTTGGAATGCGTTGTTATAGTGATTCAATTAAAAATCCGAAGAAAATTAGACGTGTTTAACGATTCCACGTAACTTCTGCATCGAATTATAACGTCTATGAATGACTAAATGCTGGATTAAAAGGGGATGCGGTGGCCTGGTGGTAAGGTAGGAACTGAATGTTTCCAGGTTCGAAGGCCGATTCCATCGAAGAATCCTGTGCCATCTAGCTTACGCTGAATAGGATGCTAGGATATATTGCCCTCCCACTGGAGGTACGCGGGAGTTTGGAGAAGGAAGTGCTAGCTCATGTGTCGTCCACGGTTCAAAATTGCTTGGTCCGTCATAAAACAGCCCTTGAGTTACAAAATCAGACCTTGATATAACCTAACTAAACTGAAGGTTTAAAAATTCGGTAATTCAACGAAGTTACGCTCACATTGATTAACCATCATCGCTCATATTAATATTCGTTTGAGTCCCAATGCACTTTTCCTCAACCTGTGTGTTAAGAAGGAACCGTGTCATACCTGGTAAATTTAGCTAAAGAGCATTTTAAGTTTGTCCAAAGAAGCCACTTAGAATTAGATTTAGAACTGAGTTTCAAAAGGGTGTGACTAACTTTGAGATAGGTTGTACTAAAAGACTTCAAACAAAAAAATTCAGCTTAGATTGTCTATAATTTGAAGATGGGAGACACTTTTTTGCACTCGCATCTGGGTAGGCATGTTTTATAATTAGAAGAGGGGAGACACCAGTTTGCATCTCGCATCTGGGTAGGCATGTTTTCCTTCCTTCTGGGAAAAGGATGTTTAGGAACGGGTAGTTAGGTTAGGATGACTTTTGATGTGTTTGTAAAAGTTCCTAGACAGTTTCTGCATGTAATCTTCAATTTTTAGGCCATTATGTGTGACGAAATTTCTAAAGTACCCTGGCGCATGACGACGAGAATTTCATTCAGTACATTATGAATTTTCAGTCTGTGACTTTATGCAGTCAGTTTTTGTTGTTGCTTGTTGAGTTGAGCTGCTATAGGACGAAGTAAAAAACAGGACTTTTTTCCGAAAAAGAGCAGGAAACATCTTCCAAATAATGGAATGATTAAATGAATGAATGAAAATTATCAGTACTGTGATGTTTCCTTCCCGCGAGCACCGTTCTCACGGAAAGAGACTCCAGTCCTTTCATGTCAGCCGTAGACCGTAGGACAGCTGCACCTGGTGATCGTTAACGAGACGTGTGCAAAAGTAATGGCTTCACACAGAGGGCCGCCACAATGCCGAGGAATTAATATCTGTCAGAGAGCGCATTAGCGGTACCCTTTCGTGTCACACCTGTATAGCCCCGGTGGTGGCAAAACCCAAGAACCTTCCCCATGGTTAGATTTGACCACTGTGAACATGGAAGGGTAATCGTTGGTCACCCGGGAGTACGATTAGCCAGTGGAGTGAAAGGAAGGCGGAGCCCCACCTCTTGAGGTAGGGAACAAAACGGAATGTTGGATGGAGAAAAAAAAGGCGGTGAAGAACCCGAATTAGGGGTCTCGAACAGAGTTTCAGGCTCCGGAGCACCGAAAACAGCTGTGTGATCAGCTCGGATTTAAAGTCCCGAATTAATTCGGACTTTGTAAGAAACACCGAGAAATCGGCAATTTCCCGAACTCTCGGCTCATCAACTTGCGAGCACTCCTGTAGTCTCGTGGTTAGGTATCACGTTGATAGGTGGAAGCTATCCATCCTGTGATGAATTTCTTTTTTGGTGGACTATTATTACATTGAATTGTAACTTCTAGAACTATGGTCTTAAGGATTGAAATTATAAATAATCCATTAATCTAGACTTCTATGCAAGAATTGTTTTCTCAATGATTGCTGTATCAATAAAGGTACTTAGGTCAATCTAAGCTTCGCGTTAATTTGGTCACACCTAGGCCAAGACACTACAGTACTGTATGTGATATGTTTAAAGAAGATGAGATTGCTCAAGCTCTGTGCAAGATGAAGCCCGATGTACACCAGATTACAGAAGTTGCGGAACAAATATTCTGTTTGAAACTCATCATTAAAAGAATGCAAATGAAGATAACAAGTGGGCAGCATTAATTAAATTAAATTAAAATATATCTACAACTTATTTTTTTAAAAAAAATTGTATGTGTGGAAGCCAGTAAAAACTATCAATAACTTGATTTCGCAATTTATAAACTATTTCCATGAATGCTTGCTATTATACGATTATATTGTTTAATTTTAAAGAAGTTATTTATCCGTTTCATTAAATGGTGGACGATCGGGTAGATAGAAATGGGTTTGACTCAAGATGATGCTGATAGAAAGCTTAATGTATCTCACAGTGTGGTCCAAAGACTCTGTGATGAGTTTCAATCCGAAAATTCAGTTTCCAGAAAACGTGTTCCAAGTCGGGCACGCGTCACAACCTCTTCAGAATACCGTCTTCTAGCAATTCCGACCGAAGAATGAGACACACTACTGAGCCTCAGCTCGTTTCAGATCGTTTCGTCCCAACAGGGACAAGAATATCGCCTACAAAGGTGAGAATACATCTTTACAATCAAGAGTTGCATATTTTAACAATCTATTTACTAATATTTTTCGAATAAGCTATAAATAAAGTATAAATTATTAAAAATAATTTTAAATCCATACCTTTATTAGTGATTAAATCCTTCCTTATTTTTAATGCAGTAAAATGATTTAAGCAGTGATTGTTTTTATCAGAGAAAATTTTTATAAACCAAAAAAATATATTCGTAAAAAAATTGGTCTTCACAAATGTGATTTACTTATGAATCATATTGGTTCAAAAATGTGGGACAAGCTAAAGCCTTATCTGCAGGAAAGCAGTCTTTTTCGATAAACCAATGAAATTAAATATACATTTTTGCAGTTATCTAGAAGAACGAGATTATAAACACGTTGACACTCAGTCTGAAATCGGTGATGGACGCCAAAAAATCTTTTTTTCGTTAATTCCTTAATTCTTTGGGAGTTCCATGAAGATTTCAAAACTTAAAAAATTAAATCATTATTTCTTCTAATATTTTTTTCTAAAAAATGGCAGACGTCTATAGACATAATTAGTTTTTAATATTAGCTAAGAGCAAGAAAATCTAGGTAAAAATGGAGAAAGAATAGTTTGGGAATTTCCAAAATGAACTTTTTCAGACGTTGGCAAAGGAGATACTATGACGCTCTGTTGACTAGAAAGAGGAGTGCCACTTTTTTCCCAAATATTTTTTGACCCTCTGAGAGAGTAAAATGCGTCAAGCAAGGGCCAATTTGCATTAAGGCCTTGCGTCATGGTATGATGGAAAAAAAACGAATATGCAATATGAACGCCTTTTTTTCGAACGATTGAAGCGAAAATTCGGAAGGGAACTACAATTAGGGTTGGAACACCTCTAACTAATTTTTACTTATATAATTCATTGCGTTTATGAGTTGTCGTGTTCACATGCATGCAAATATGTAGACCGACAGAGAGAACGCCGTCCCATTCCCCGTGCCTATTGCCATTATGGCAACCGATCCGTTTGAGTGGACATGGAACAAACCGACAGACAGTTCAACCCTTGACAGATTTGGTCCAAAATTTCATGCGGGCCTACATTCCTGATGATAAAACTGTGTACCAAAGTTTTTGAGCTATCGTTTTCATATGAACATGGACAGATAGACAGATTTCCAGTTGATGGATTTTGTCCAAAATTTGATAGATATCTATAAGTTATATGTAAAGATCACATACCAAATTTCATCCGTCTAGCTGAAACCTTTTTCGACTTATCATGTTCACAGACAGATACACGTATAGAGATACATAATTCCAGAATTGAGTTTTTTTGGACTCGGGGAAGTCTAAAACGTAGAGATTCATCAAAATATTGTATTCAAATTTTTTGACGATTACAGTACTTTCTCTTTGCATATTTCTTATTCGAGAAAGTAAGAAAGCCAGTGATATATCATGTCCCTTTGCCATCCTCAATAGCATAGTAGAAGATAATTCTCATTATTTTTTAATTAAATATTTGTGTAGATTAGTCAATTCACAGAAATATAAGAATACTAAGAAAAATATTATATATGATATGTGATTAGTCGACTCGGACTAAAGGAAGAACTCCAATTATAAATCAAAATTTTATTTCGGCAATCACACAATAAAAACACATCCCGCAGCTCCGTGCGGCCAAGCAATAGTCACAAGAACAAGACAAGCCTGCCTTTCCGTGCGGACAAGCAATTCCATCGGCATAAAGCTGTTGCAACTTTATATTTATGCAAAATGAACATGGAAACCGTTGCCAGTTAGAATCAAACATGAAATAAAATACACAGTTAAAATCAATAAAAGGAATTAATATTAAGTGATGGGGTAATTCCGGGTGACATGCCGCATATTTTTTTGAAAATGTGTATAAAATCCCATGGTGCACATAAAATAAATCATGCTGTGCCATTTAATATTAAACATACAATATGTGTACTGCGATAAAAAATATAAAATATAATTAATATTTTTTTTACAATTTGTTTCTAAAACATTAGACTGCGGCGCGTCACCCATACATTTAGGGTGAGACGCCGAAATTGTGAGGGAGGTATGCTGCGCCTGGCATAAGAAGAGAATGAAATAATAAATAATAAATATAGAAACAAATATTCATATCTGGACTATAATTACCTATGTAATAACAAAAAGAAACTAAATGAGTACAATTAACCGCTTAACTTAACAGCCCGAGAATATCTAATAAACTAAAATTGAATCATTAATTAGCTTTATAATTTGACACAAAAAATATGTAGGATCCATAAACATCTTAAGTATCCTATGCCTTCTTAGATGAATGAAAACGACAGCCCCTTTCCAAAACAGGAGGGGCCATCTTATTAGATAGCAAAGAAAACTATTCAGTTAAGTGGTTAAATGTACTAGTAGGTTCAAATCAATATTAGTCTGTCTACTTAGTACAGTACTAAAATTATCTACTTATTTTTTAAAGATTGAATTTTAATTGTTATTCCAGCAACAACGTAATATCAGTGTATTAGAGAGCGAAAAGAATAAAGTAAAATAGTGTTTACATTGTTTTATTTGTCAATAGACCTGTTTTTTCGACCGCAATCTACACAAAAAGTGTCGAAAATAGTACAGTCTTCACGTAACCACATTTGACACATTATGCAACGAAGCCAATCACACTTCCTCTTAGTTTTGTAGTAGTTTTCTGAACATTCCTTGGAAAGAACGTCTGCGTCACATGTGTGATCCAACTGTTCATTGTTATCATCTTGACTTGCATCTTTCTTCTCCTTCTTACTTTTTATTTTTCCCTATTTCTCCTTTGGTGTAGTAAACTTTATACTGTTTGAACATTCATCAATGTCTGATGAACTGTCATGGGATCCTCTACCTGATTAAAAATCAAATTTTCTCTTGGTAGTTTTGTCATCTTTTTTCGCTAATTTTCTTACATTTTTGTAACCCTTTCGCTAAATTTGCTTTAAGCGCATTCCTATTGTCAATAGAGGTTAAGAGTACTGCTGTTTTCTTAATTCTGTGTTTTACTGTCACCTGGCTAAGTCTCGGAATAGGAGAGATTTTATGAAAATGTTTGGTAGATGATGGTGGTGTTACACTGCTAGTTCCAGGTTCTGCAGGCTGTAAATTGATTTGAGGTGTGTTAATTAGTACTTTACTTGATGAATTTGCCTCCTTTTGTGTCGTGTTTTCGGGAACGGGCACTTCACTATCCGCTAATGCATAAAACAAATTATCTGGGAGAGAGCTGTTGTTAAAAAGGAAGATGCCAGTAACCTTAAAGCCACTAGTAGCGTTGCCAACAGTTGCCGATTTGTTCCAAGCATCGCAGATTAAAGACCCTACCAGATTCTGAGTCAATTTGCGCCCAACATGCTGTTCAACCCAAGTATTGCTTACACGTTTGAAAAACGTTTTAAATGGACCAAAAAGTTAGGTTGTTGGTTAGTCTGTGCGAAAAGAAAAGAAAAAGTTCATAACATTTAATCAAATCCAGCAAATATACTTCAGTAACAAAAATTTGAGTAACATAATAAAATAAGACACGGATAGATTAATTTCAATTTTTTTAATAGAGGCATCCCGTACAAAAGAAACTGCGGCATGTATACCGGATCTCAGTGCGGCATCTATCCTATTTTGCACGGTACAGACGCCGCACATCATAGTTGCCTGCCCTCGAAGAGGAAATGGCTTAACCATACACACAGTACTCTGTACAGACGCTACGCTTAGTTTTGACGTCGAAATCATGCACGGATTTATTAATTAGCTTACAAAAAGTATTTAAGCATAAGGTGTTTAAAAGTTTGGATAGTGAAATCATGAGCTTACCTCAAAATAACGATTGTACAGCTAAAATTAGTAATCGAATTGGGATTTACGCTATAAACTGGTTAAAGAAATCTCATTGAGCACCTATACTGCGCGTCTGACTGCCATATATCGATAATTACTAGAAATACAAGGTGTGCGGCTTCTTCGAATACAGATGGCGCAATGGGACTAGTGTTTTCTTAAATAATTCCTCCATTTAAAAAAAAGTTAGTGAGGGTTTGTGATTACGTGAAGACTTTTTTTCTCTTTATTCTCAACTATTGGCATAGGGTAAGTTTTTATTTATGAAGACTAATTTTAATATAGCCAGATGGCCGATAATTTTAATCAATATTATTAGAGTTTTGATTTTTGTGTTTTTTCTTTCTTTTGAAAATATGCTTTTTGGTGTACAGATCTCCTTTGTTTGGGAAGCTATTCGGGATAAGAGAAGCTATGTTTGGCGTAATTCTAGATTCTTACAGGAAAATTTCCCAATTATTATTTTGAATCTATTTCGAATAAAGTTCTTAGCCGTTGAAAAAATGGACTAGAATGGATTCCTTGTTTGCTTTTGGTTTTATTCGATTACCTCTAAGTTCATTTTGTTTTTGGGGTTTCTTGGTATGATCTTGATTTCTAAGCAAAGAAATGTAGCACAAGTATTAAAACAGTACTTCCAAAAATTCACAACAGAGATTACCAATAAATCTGAAACACAGCACTTTCAAAATAGCGGTCAATGCCTTTTCAGCTCACCAGCGTTCCTGCTGATAAAAATCCAACTAACTCTTCTTGATTTGAGAGATTGCTTTTATACTTTTTCAACAGGAAGTGACGTTATTACGTAGGAAGTGACGTTATTACGTAGGAAGTGACGTAATCTCCAGAAAGTTCATGAAGCTAATAGAAATAGGCTGACAGTTCAAGGTCTTTCTAGAAATTTCATATTGTCGCCAAAATGGTCACCAAATCTGTCTCAAAATTTGTCGCCAAGAATAGTCAATGAAACAACTTTATAGCTTCGTAACATAGATCGGAGGCTAGCTAATTCTACAAATGTTAACTTCCCTGCCCCAATCATTATTTTCAAATGAAATTTTATAGACTTAATTCCCGATTACATAAGTCACCGAAGTGTATAAAAGCAGGGGAAATCATATTCCATTCTATAGATATTTGAGCCAAATGATTTAAAATAAATTAATTGCTGTTAAGTGAGAGTAGGAGAGTCTGCAATTCAGATAATTCTCCCCCTGTCCCAACTAAGTTCGTACCATTATATGAAAATATATATCTAGGCGCACCTCGCCTGGGCACAAATCGTCTAATAGCAACAAGGAAATAATCTGTAGTTAAATCGTTAACTGCCTCAATATGATAAGCTTTGGTTGTCAGACATTCGAACAAAGCTATGTAACCTTTTCTGGTTTCAATACAGTGACCCTTATAGCATTTTAAAATTATAGAACCGGCAAAATCAATACCCCTGCTATAAAATGGTCTTTTAATGGTCTTTTAAGCGTTAGTCTTTGTTTCGGCAAGTTTCCCATCATCCGATTATTTGATGACAATTTTTAACTATGACAAATGATACATTTGTGAATAAATGTGTACAATTCAGAAGATTAGGATCGATTCCCCAAGAAGGTAGATCAGCAAAATTCAAATTCGACGAAATATACCTCCACTTATGAAAAGGAATAGAATCTAAAATTTCCGAAGTCCTGTTCACCACAAAAAACTTCCATCTTTTACGGCGAGCTGCAAAAAACCACCTTGGAGAAGGGTTAACCTCCCAACGGATAGATAATATATGTAACGGTTTTCCGCATAGTATTTGTTTTGTCTGTGACGTCATCG
Source organism: Araneus ventricosus (assembly GCA_013235015.1). Classification (NCBI taxonomy): domain Eukaryota; kingdom Metazoa; phylum Arthropoda; class Arachnida; order Araneae; family Araneidae; genus Araneus; species Araneus ventricosus. The sequence continues at coordinate 36,525 of BGPR01000621.1, forward strand.
TACTAGTGTAGGCTCATGCGCGTGATTGTTATGAATTAGTTTTATGTAAGGTAATAAACAAGTGTAGTGTGGAAACACGTTTATCTAGGAGGTTGATTCTGGTGTCATTTTAAAGAACCACCTAATGGAGGTATATTACTAGGACCCAAAGTAAGACAATAAAAATATTTATTAGAATATAGGTAAAAATCGGTATTAAATTGAAAATTTCAAACTCAGCATGTGTTTTGATTATAACATGCAGAGTTTTCTTTCGAATTGTACGAAACTTACAGAATACTTGACAATACGTAAAAGAAACATTTAATTAAAATTTGAAAATTATGGGAAATATGAGCAGTTGTAGTAAATAATGTTTTAAGGCTCATACTCGAAATGTAGTTCTATATACTGTCAATAGATGGCGCCATCAAAACTACTCTAAATAAAAGGAATCGTCACAGGCATCATACCGAATTGCGTGAGCATGAAGTACCAGTGTAGACGCATGCGCGTGATTGTTATGAATTAGCTTTATGTAAGGCGTACGTAGCGTGGATATGCCTTTAGCTGGATTCTTTATTCTGGTGTCGTTTCAAAGAGCTTGAGGAGTATTACTAGGACCCAAAGTGAGACAATAAAAATATTTATCAGAACATAAGTAAAAATCGGTATGAAATTGAAAATTACAAACTCGTAACAGTTGTCTTCTTATATGTCTCATAAGTATGCTCAGAATTATAGAAAACTCAAGTCAGAGGAAAGCTCTCGTGAAAAGGATTCCAAGAAGCCTAAGAAGTCCAGTTCAGAGCGAATAAGAGAGGTATGGCAGTGTCGAAAAGCAAATGCAAAAAACATATGAAAGGCACATTTCGGGTCCGCGCCGCAGATTTTTAGTGAAAACGTCGGGTTAAAATAATAAAACAAGTGTTTCGCATTCATATGCAATTTAATTATCAATATCTTTAATACCATATTTACAAAAAGTAGTATAATGGTTACAGAATAGATAAATCACAAGCTACCACAGACCCTGCGACATGCGATAAACTTGTGATTTATTAAACCTGTAACCATTATGCTACTTTGATTAAATATTGTATTAAAGCGATTGATAATTAAATTGCATATTAATACGAAATACTTGAAGTATGATTTTATCCCGAAGTTTTAACGAAAGCTCTACGGCGCGGACCCGAACTGTGCCTTTATGTGCTTTTTTGATCCGTCTGTAAATATATGATGATCTTCAGTCATAATTTGAAAGTATTCCCAATATATTTTATTTCTTTCCTATGGTCTTGGCTTGATTTCCGAATCAATGCTCCTTTGGTTCTGAAGATAATTTGTTACCTTCAGTTTCTTAATTTCTCTAGTAGTTTCTATTTCTGTCATTAATTTTAAATACAGTGAGGCTCAGCCAGATAGTGTCTGCAGTGCTTCATTAGAAACAGTTTTATTAATTGTTATGAGTAGAGGTCTCTGTATCTGTACTACTTTATTCCTAATTTTTATTGTATTTCTAAACTATGTCTCACAACCATATGAAATCATTTTTTAATTACAGTAAAATATATTTCTTTCACAACATTGGGTCGCAACCCCCACGTGGCCCTCGTAATACTTCTTATATTTTCATTGACCCTAATTATTTTTTGTTGTATTGCATTCAAATGGTCCATGAATGTAAAATTAGTATCAAATGTGAGACTTACATACGTCAGGGTTTTACATATGCAAGAATTAAGTCTAAAATTTTTAAAATTAGATTATTATTGTTATAATGTTTTGTAAAAAAAAAAGAACGGGGTGTAGTTTGCTTTCACGTAATTATAAGAGGGGGGGTTTTCGATTTGCTTATTTTAATGATCAATGGGGTCAAAAATACCAAAAATGTTACTGCATTATTTGAACGGGGTTCCTTAATTTTTTTTATTTAAAATTTTATTATCGAAATGTGTGGCATATTGAGTTTCAGGAGCATTAAATTTTTTAGCCGATTGAAAACGAAAATTGGACAATTAGGGGTTAAAAAGATCCACATACCAAATTTCATTTATCTACTCCGTTGGGTACGGGAATTATCGTGTTCACAAGCATGCGACAGAAACCAACAGACAAAGTTAACGCGTCGTGAGGATTTCGTCCAAAATTTAATAATGGACCCACATTCCTACTTTAAACTGTGTACCAAATTTTATCTATCTAGCTATTTAAGTTCTGGAATTATCGTGTTCATATGGAACCCTAACAGAGTCAGTTCTTCGTGAACGGACTTTATCCAAAAATTGATTGAAATATACTAATTTTGTATTAAGTCCATATACCATATTAATTTTCTAGCTCTAACCGTTGTTGAGTTATTGTGTTCACAAACATAATCTGAAATTGTGTTTTTTCGGTCTCGGGAGGTTCAAAAACTGGGGATTCGTCGTACCCGTGTTG
>BGPR01000621.1:42539-182435 GCA_013235015.1 Araneus ventricosus
GCAATCCCAATATATATATATATATATATATATATATATATATGTGTGTGTGTGTGTGTGTAAGTGTGTGTGTGTGTGTGTGTGTGTGTAAAAAAAGTGTGTGTGTGTAAATATTTAATCCTCTAAAATAACTTTCAGTGACTCATCTTTAATTTCCACTCTCACGACGAACCACATTATCCACGATGAATCGAAGTTCACGATTACGATTATCAATCTAGAACTGATCCAACTGACAATAACCAGAGACATTTTACAATTTCGTCACCCCCCCAACAGATAGAACATCGTCATCGTGAAGAGAATGCGATTGTAATTGATGTTAAGAAATATATATCCCATCGTTCCAAATATACCAGGAGTTCGTTCAACCTCCGTCTTCGAGTATCTTCTTCAAAATACAAGTGGCACCATAATAGTTTCAACAGTGAAGTGATTTTTTGAAAGTGTGCTCTACGAGTAAAAAAAATATTTAGCAGTTGAGATAAGTGAAAATAAATAAAAGAGATCATGATCTTTTCCTCAAATTTATTTTGTGTTCTATATTTTCTATTTGAAAAGTGAAATTGTTTTAACATAATACTCCTAGTATTTGAATTGTTGTTTGTTTTGGTTTGATATTAAACATTATACCGGATCAGTCTATTTTGATAAATTACGTGAACATAGTCTCAATAGCAATACGTAACTGAACGAAGCACTCAAATTTACGATCAACGATTATAATTCTTTCTCTTTGTATACTTCGTTTACTAGAATGTAAAAACGATCAAACTTTTTTTTCCTATCAATTTTACGAAAATGCGCTAGCTACGAAGTAAAATATTATTGATTTTTTTTTCTACAGACAATTTTTTGCAAACTTCGCAAAATCAAAGAATAAGGAGAAAAATTTAACACCTATTCGAAATTAATCAGGTGCCTTTTCACAATTTATAAATGTCTTGGACGTTATCGGTGTGATATTCAAAAACATTTTTGGGTCTTTTCATACCAAATATAAAGGAAATTTAACTAACATAAAACTGACACTTTACTGTTTTTCTTAAAAAATAAAATTATAGATCTAATTCAAATATATCATACAGCTTGGAAAATAAATAAGAGTCTCATTATTATCCATTAAAGTTCAGAATGAAAATAAAAACGTGTATATAAATCATAATTTTATTTAAAAAATTATACTTTACAAATTACAGCACACACACAAGATATTGTGATAAAACACATTGTCTAGCATGTGACGGTGGAGTTTGGAAATAATTCAATGCCTGAGACTACTATTATTATTAGAATAACTGTCTTCAAACTCGTTAATAACGTGTCGGGATGCATCATAGGTTTGTAACACATATTAGTGGATTCTTGTCTCATAGCATTTATTAAAATTCAGCTCGCAATTGGCATAAGAGTTAGCAAAAGCAATGCAATTCAGGCATTTAGATTTGATCACTTATTGAAGAATGCATATCAGCAAAACTATAACGCTCAAGGAACTAATGCATAAATACAGTGTCATTGAAGTAAGCATTGATATTTTCTTAGAAATGGTTTTGTGTTCTTACATTTTAAGGAAGAAATAAACATTTTCACTGACTCTTGAAATAAACTTAAACTGCAGATGTTATCAGACTCTTAATAAGATAACTAAAGGTCTGATAAGATCACTCAGACATTAAATTTAGTTGATTTTATTCTTTACGTTTTCATGTCTTGTTGGGCATAATCTCCTGGCACTCTCTCTGTACATGCACCTTTTTGTTGCACTTCCAACAAGTCACGTTCGGATTTCGTCGATAAACTTTCTTCTTCCCAGCAACAGTAATTGTCAATAATTTTTCCATCCTGTTGGAAAAAATTCAAATTTATCATCTATTTTTCTACTGATATCATTCTTTTGGGCAGCTTCATGCTATATGCCAGAACTGATTTCAAGTGTTTGGCATCCATCAGGATGCTGAGTATCTTCGTCTCTGATAGCGTCGACGAAGTACTGGGCTGCTAGGCTGTCCCGAAGTTCCTGAGGGCACTCGACATAGGCGAGGATTATTAGTCTCTCCATACCCGCGGCTAATACCTAAAGACAGTCTCCTGGCTTCTGCCGTCTTCTCTTCAATTCAGTCCTGTAAAACTGGGAAAGATGGCTATCTCCAAATCGGGATCCCAGAGCTATCTCCATGGTCGTCAAGTCCGTCAACTTAGCAACTGGTATTCCTTGAAGAACCTCCGCCCCTGATCATCGAAGAGAAGCCACAAGTTAAATGGCGTTTACGTTCGTAAATCTCACAGCGTCGAACTGAGTCTAGAAGACAGTCAATGATGTTTGTTCGTCGTATGTCAGGGATTTGACCATCGGTCTCGAATATATGAGCTCTGGACTTGCCGGGATATTGTTTCGTCTTATCTCCGGAACATTTTAAAACCAATCTTATTAGAGTTTTTATGTATGGGTTTTGTTTCCTTTTTCAATTTTAAAATAATGTTTATTATATGGTACTAATCTCCTTTGTCTTTTGTTGGGAAATTTCGGGCTAAGAGAAGCTATATTTTGCCTAATGCAAGCTTCTGACAGAACAATTTCCAAAATATTTCGAATCCACTTCGAAATAGTCGGTAGCCCTTGATAAAGAGGACTATAATGGATTCCTTGTTTGTTTAATTCGATTCGCTCAGAGTATCTTTCATAGTTTTTTGCTTTCTTTGGATGATTTTGATTTCCATTGCTTTCTGTTTTTTCGTCTGCTGCTGCAATTGCGAGCAACTAAAATATTGTCTAAATTTTATTGTTTAAATTTTGTTGTTTCTGTTTAAAGTTAAAGTAAAATTTATTTTTAAATTTGTTTTTTCTCCTTTTTCTAGTTGATTGTCTTTATGCTTTACCATGATAACGAGGTAAAAGCACAATATTAGATGATTGAAGATAAGTCCAAAGGCTCAAGACACTGGATGATGGCATTTTTAATTTAATCTTGGATACAGTCGAAGAAACGGACTTGACAAGAAAATTAGCTGTTCAGATTGAATATGAGGTAAAGTTTCTGAGACTCAAAATGTCTGTTATGAAAGATAATCATATTGAAATTGGCAATTCTCAGACCATTAATGATGTGCCATTTAGTATAAATTACCGACAATTGAGATCAAGAAATTTAATATTGATTAAATAGAATGGCTTGGTTTTTGGAGTCAGTTTTTAAAAATTCATAACGATCCGAGTCTGGCTCTTGAGGACAAATTCCTATATTTGAATTTGTCAACTCAAAAAGGATCGAAAGCTACAGAAATGGTAATGAGTTTTCAGCCGACTGCTCAGAATAACCCAAAGGTTATCGAAAGTATGGAAAACAAATTTGGTCAAGAAGATATGTTGGTTGAAATGTATATAAGAGCACTTCTAAGGCTGGTTACTAGAAATAAGGTCATTGCCGGTTCATGTTGTTTATGAAAAATTTAGAATAAGCACTTATGGCTCCGGAATCACTTGGCATTACTTCTGAAAAATTCGCCCCATTATTATACTCCTTAGTATAAACCAATTTATCAGAAGATATTTTACGAACATAGAGAAGAACTGTTGATACATATCCAAATCCTGCAGGTCGGAAAACCTCATTAGATTAATTAAAACGTAAGTAGAAGCTCAACAAAGAATTTCCATGGCTACGGATTTTTTCGGACTTTCAAAATGGGACTATCATAATAGAGCTTTGAAATCCTCAAAAAATAAATAAGGGATGACTGCAACAGAGCTTTTGGTTCATCAAGGGAATTTAGTCTGCATCTTCTGCACGAAATCTCATAATAGATTGGATTGTTTTGTTGCACAGAAGATGTCTTTAGAAGAAACACAAAGCGCTTTAAAGCGTAAAAAGCATGTTTTTCTTGTCTGAAAGTCGGGTATAATTCTAAAAGGTGTAAAGCAATACTTAAATGTATCATATGTAATAGGCACCTTGTTCCATTAACGTGTCCCACTTTACCCACATTTTAAGAAAAAAGAAGCAAAGAGAATGTTGTCAATGAAGAAGGCTCAAGCTTACAAGGTTTAACTCCTTTATCCAGCTTTTCAAAATCCCCAAAAGTGTTCCTACAATCTTTACTCATTAATGTCAAAATATCACATAAATGCCTACGTGTTTGGTATCTTCGCGAAGCTGGATCCCAGACATCCTATATTCTAAAGGATACAGCGGTAAAATTGAGTTGTAGAATTGTGAGACATGAACTTCTTATTCATTCTCTTTTCAGCGGGAAGATAATTATTGAAGGAAAACGTTTTTGATAAAAGGACGTGCTGGTAGATAGTTTGTTGCCGGTTGCTCATTCAAATACATCAGGAGATTGGGCATTTCAATAAGACAAAGCAGAATGCTTCATTTCATCATCAATGCAATGCATTTTTCGTGCTTTAAAAAATCCTGGATGAAGTCGAACTATGTAAAACCTTTTAAATGGCCAACTCGGATTCCAGACCAGAATTCAGTGGAAAACATTTCGGGGATTCTATCTCGAGATGTTTATAAGAATAGGCGACAGTACAAAAATGAATCTGATCTAAAAACCACAATTAAAAGTTTCTGGAACAAAACTGACCCGGACATCTTTCAAACTCTGTCTGGTTCTATTAATCGATTATTAACTACAACTGAATGTTAATTTCTCTAATTCCTTTTTAAATATTACATAATGTAAATAAAATTAAATATTTTTTCTGTGACTTCCTTATATCAAGAAAAATTCCATACATTTCATAAAAAGTTGCCATTCATAAAACATGATATATATATTTCGAGTCTTATCTCATGTATTTTTGCGATTTCATAATTTTTTCCACGGCTGTTGGCGTAGTAAAAAAGATCATGCGTCCCCATCTGTTTACGATTCAAAATATCCAGGCTCTTCTGTAATAGACTTCAAGCAGCGAAATAAGAGTTCATCAGACAAACAGTATCAGTTGCAAAATATTTTTTGTAGCAGACTTCAATTCAGATAACTTATTATGCTGACTTTTGTAAATGAAAATGTTCATGTTTTTATTAAAATATATGATGTGTCAAAAGTCTTGAGCGGATTTCGAAATTCTCTGTTTTTTAAATCAAAGAAAAAAGTGCATCGAGTTGCAAAATACTGAGGATATATTAAATTTTAAAATGATAGCTTTTAAGCGATCAACTTGACAGCATACAATAACTCAATATTAAAATTCCTTCCATAATTCCGGGGCTATCTCTGGTGTTATTTTATTTATAAAAATTGTGAGTTTTTGGTATGGATGGCGCATAAAACGACTTAAATTTCTTCATGAATGCTTATTATAATATAACATGCATTATTTTCCGAGACTTTTTAATACACATTTTAATTGTACACAATATTTTACATTTTTAACTCTCTGAAATTTCATTTTTACTTCACATCTAGATTTACTGGATTTTCTTTTAATTTCGAAAAACAGTTAAACCCTAAAGCCAAAAACCCTCATAAATGAATGAATGATTCAAAATCCTGTCAATATATAATTAATCAAAAAATGAGAAAAGTTGAAAATAAAAGCGTAATGTGCATGGAGTATTTTAAAATGTGGATAACGTCAGGAAACTTTGTTCTGAGAAAATGTTAAAAATATACTTAAAAGGTCTAAATAATCTGCTTGCAAATAAAAGGGCTGAAACCTACAAGCTTCATCTTAAAAGGGCGTCAAGTCTCTAAACCAATATTGCTGCTAATGTAAGCACTGAAGTGCAGCGGTCGCAGTCCAAGATCGATTGCTTAAAATTTACCCAAATTTCATTTACTGGAGATACTAGTTTCGAACTTTTGCTTATGACTGCAATGTGACCTATTTTATTTTCGAACCCTTTATTATTGCGGATTGTGATTGCACTATCATCTTTTTCTAAAGGGAAATTTTAACTGCACTCGTGATACTTATGGCATCTGAAATTGGCACCGAGAGGAATATTTTTTGCTTAAAAGAAATCCCAGTGCTTTGCTTGCCACGGGAACCTTGTAGCCTCGCTAGTGCATTGAAAGTAACGATTCTACGTTTTTAAATTATAAAATATAAATTTTATCAGAAAAACAGAGTAAAGGCTATATTGTACTGTTGCATATCAACGGACAAATCTTTATAGTGCTTCATCAGCTGCGAAAGCTGGATTCTAGAAGCTGCGATAGCGTATTGAAAGTAAGTATTCTGAGAAAATTAGAAGAAAGCCAGTACTACGCTGAAACAAGAAACAATATAAAGCTAGTAGCTTCGTACTTGTTGCGTTCTTCTAACTTCTCCATTTCGTTAAAAAATAACATGTTCCACTCACATTTCATCCATATTCTGAATAATAAAGAATATTTTACTACAAAGATGAAGGATGAACTCGAAATAACGAATTCTGAAAACTAAGTAACTTCAAAAAGTTTCCGAGCAAAAGTTTTTTTTTATAAAATGAGAAACCAATGAAAATAGTTCATTTAGGTGAAGTAATAAAATAAAATGAATAAATAAATAGAAATTCTTTTTAAAAATCCCCTTAAAACTTTTTTTCCAATACTTTAAATTATATTAAAGAAATTATATTCTCTAAAGAATTGTTTGATAAATACTACTAGTATTAGTTTTATTCTCTCAGAATCTCTTCAATTCGTTAAAAAAATATCTTCCGCCTCACCTCACATCCATTCTCCGAAGAAAAAATACTGCTAAGCAGTATAGACCGAACTCGAAATGGCGAATTTGAAAATAAAACTAAGGGGTTAAAAAAATTCGAGCAAACAACTTTTATTAAAATGAGAAACCAGGTTTATGACATTCTTATACTAAGTACAGTAAACTACCAAATAGATATTAGAAATTAGATATCTCTGATGGAAACTGAAGTAGTGTATTCATTTTCATGCACTTTTATTTAACTTTATTTGATATATGTTGGTTTAGATAGAATCTTTCAATTTTTCACTCACTTTCTGGAGTGCTGGATTTTTCTAATTTTGTTCACTTTTGAAATCTAGATGGAAATTCACTATTTTAATATTTTCAGAACTTAATTATGCTTTAATAGATTAATTTAAGTACATTTTTATTCCAAACGCATGGCGCCACCTAGTAGAAAATTTGAGAAAAATTTAATTGCAAGAAAATGTAAACTGTAGTAGCGAATTGTGAAACAAAATTTAATAAAAAAAATACATTTGCTTCTTCTAAGATTCTAACACAAGCGAACAGAGAACTTGTTGACAGATTGTGGGACTCAGCATTTTTACATTTAAGGAAAATTCCAGAATTCTTAGGAAAGATTTGTAATTCCGGAAGAACAGCAATTGCAATAACCAGTACATTTCAGAATAAAGATACCAGTCCTTTGATCAAACTATCTGCGCCGGGATTCAAACCATTGATAATAAGATTAACAGGCAAATCCTCTACCAACCAAACCACAGTGACTACTACTACTACGCAGCATCACATACCCGTTCCTAGAACGTATATCGCTCCTGATGATCAGTTTAGGATGGATGTGAATGGGAATGCGGAGTTCTAAATATCTGTGAAAAACAAAAAGAAATATAAAAATTATTTTAAATAAGATTTAACTGGATGGTATTGTCTTTAAAGCATTCGAATTCTGGAGAAAGGAACAGAAAAATTGTTGCTGAACTAGCATTGCCCAACATTTTCTTTTTCTTTTGATAAATTACGCCATCCATTTAGAGATATGAAAGAGCTTAAAGCTATCAGTTTAAATCTTACATACGAAGTGTTAACTAGCAAAGGTACCAAAAGAGAAAATGATCCAAATATATAAATACAAAAACTAACAAACGAAAGTAGCAAAAGAGAAAAAGAAAAAAAAATACAAATATATACAGAAACAGCACACACTAGTTAAATATGTTTTCTAGAACAGGGTGACATTTAAAAATGGAATATAAAGTTTCAAGAAATAATAGAAAAAATTAAAAAAAGAAAAGAAAACAATAGAAAAACAGAAATAAAAAATGGGGGTAAACTACTTAAACACGCACTCTTCTACAAACATGCTAACAGGGTTCAAAGAGTAACATTGAAAACAACAAATGCATACTCTTAAAAATAAATAAATACAAACTCTTAAAAAGAGAACTTAAAAAAAGAAAGCAGATAATTACAGATTTTCCTGTAGTGTTAACAGTAGAATGTTTAAATATATTTGCATGTACAGAACATAATTTAAGAATAACAAAGACTGGCTGAAGAGTTCCAAAAAACAATTTTACAGAATACCGGAAAAATAATTTATGACGAAACGGGACCAGGACAAAAGGAGTGTCATCCAGAGATGTCCAATGTTAGAGTTTATATTATTGTGATTATGGCAAAATCAGGTTTCAGTATATTAGCATCTTCTCATTTATCAGTATGCACTCCATAAGGACCTTCAGTATTTTTCTTGCATGTGTATTTGATACAAGATCTCGAAGCCAAGAAAGTTTATGATTTGTTGAAGGAGTTTTGAAATGAAAGGAGATGGTAGGAAGACAGGCGGTGGCATAGTGGATGGGAGTGCCTTCGTCACCTCAAGCACAGCTGTCTGAAACAGCCAATACGAATCTTCTGAAAGAGCTAGGATATGGACCATGTTCAGATACGAATAGAATTTCGTTCCTGGACCATCGCTTAGAGATGAGTGCGACCTTCAGTAAGACGTCGAAAGTATGACGGCTAGTTCTTTTTTTCCATTCCCTCTGCGAGGATTCTAGAGACAACTGCGTTAGGGTTTTCTTCAAGAAACTAATTGGTTTTTGTAAATTGAAAGCAGTTCCTTCTGTCGTAGCTCTTTTTGCTAATTAATCAGCCTTTTAGTTTCCTAAATGACTATTGTGAGCTTTAATCCAGCTTATGGTTACATTTGGATGTTGGGAAAGCAAAGTTTGAACTGATTTGGCTGTTTTCTTGGTAGTTTTAAGTGATTTGACGGCAAGGAGACTGGATATATTGTAGCTCCAGATGTTGCAAACCACATGTTATTCGATTGTCCAGAATATAGCTTGTGTATTGCCAAGAGCTCCGCCTTGAATACGCTATACTCTGGTTGAAGTTTTACCATTCATTTATGAAGCTGTGTACTGTCTTGCAGAGCCAAGAAGGTTCTACTTGCCTAACTCTCCATTTTTGAACCATCTCTATATATTTTGAGCCCTTTAGAATCTGTACTTTGGGGTGAAAGATTAAATCTATTGTCAAGATCAAATTTAGTAAGATGTTGCCCGAGATACAGGTCTTTGGCTTCGAAATCTTCTGGAATAAATGCTTCGCCTAGGAAGTATTCTCACCTTCTCAGTCTTGCTGCTCGAACATAGACAGCTTTTTGTTCCGCCTTTAAGTAAAGAGTTAATATTCCAGTTATTGACTGCAGTACTGCTGTTGGTGTGGTACGGTAGACTCCGGTGATGAATAATAGATACTTCTTTTGGGTCGTCAGGAGTAATTTCCTCTGACAAGATGTGAGATTCGGCGCACAAGTTGCAGCACCGTGGAGAATCAACCTCTCTGACACTGTGAAATGAAGTATACTTCGAAATTCTTGCTTGAGGCCCCAGGTTGCGTCGGCTATTCTTACCATTCTTTAACAGATGAGGGCAGGCTTCATGTCTTGATGTTTAATTTGTGCATCCCAACTAAGCTTCTCATCGAGGATGATCCCTAGATACTCGATGGTGCGACTTCTTTTAATAGATTCTAATTCTTTGTGAAGCAATATTTATAATATGGTGAAACCTCTCTTCAGCGGCTACCTCCATTCCCAAGAAAAGTGTCCGCTCTGAAGAGATTTCATCTTTGGAAGTTTAAAATGCGTATTTAAACAAGCCCCAATTCTTTATCTCCAATAAAAATTACAAACAAATTTTAATTATCATCTAAGGACAAAAGTATTTAATTAAAACATTCCTTTTTTAAAAAAAAGATGTAATTTGTGTTTGATTAGATCTTGCAGCTTTTTCAGGGATTTCCGCCTTAACTCTTAATAAAATATCCAGTGCCAGAGAGAGGAAAGTAATCTCTTTCCTTGAAGTTCATCTGGCGACAAACCTGGCCACTCAGAGGGGTTTAAGTTGCCTTAAAAAGAATATATTTTAACATTAGGACTATGGGTCGAAACTTCAACTCCAAACAAAAGCGGTTGTTGAGAGAGGTAGCCGCTTAGAGAAGTTTTACTGTAATGAATTATAAATTGAAGACTAAAAAGCAGAAAATAAATAAAATAAATATTTCTACTTTTAGTGGATTAATGAAAGAGTGTTTTTAAAACTGTCTATTAAATTTATTTCTAGCTCTACTTTGCAATAACTGGCCACCCTGGGGAATACGGAAGGAGTGAATCGGGTATGGTCCCACCGTTCCTACAAATCCAGGTGGCCACTCACAGTTTTTCTCTGCATTCTGAACTGCGTCGCAATTCAGGTGAACAACTTCCAATTCAGATCCTTGAATAATCGACCGTTGGCATTTGCAAGTCTCGTATTAATGTTTTGCATTTAATTCCAAGTGCAGTAATATACCTCGGTTTTCGTCGATTGTTTCCTCGAAAATTTTTTCTCGGTGTTCCCACTAAACCTCGCTGCTAATTATGCGAAAACTAATGGTGGAGGTGCGACCTCGGACAAGTCTGAGGCCGAAAACATTTGTCCAAATTCAAATATTCCGTAGAGGCTAAAGGATTTCCCCAAAAAACTCATCAACTGGCTTCTTTTGGAAAAAATGCCTAAGAGAACTATCATTACACAGAAGGAAAAGACAGTGCCAGGACATAAGCCTATGAAAGGTAGTCTAACTCTTTTTTCAGTGCCAATGTAATATCAAATGATCAAAGATCTAGTTTTCTCATCTCACCAATTATATAATGAGATCTCGATCGATTGTTTTTTTCTATTTTTAATGCATTATAAGGTGTTTCATTTTTTCTTTTAAATTCTAGTGAATGGAGTGATAGTTTCAAGAAATATATTTTGATTACTAATAGCGCTACTGTGTAAATCCAAAAAGTCTGCAGCTATGTGCATCGGCAAAATCATTTTTTGTGCTAATGTGACGTACTGTATTTTAATATAACTAGACAAAACTTTCTGTTAAAAGTTGGCAACTAAATATTTAAATCTGTAAATAAAAATATATTAGTCAGGAATCCAGATCTCTTGTCCTTTTCTCTATTTGAGCAACATCGAAATTTATGTGTTTTCATGAATGTCTAGCACTATCGACAGTGTCTGCCAGATAGTAAAGAAAAGGTGGTAATTGCATAACTGTTAATATAATTTGTACCATATATTCGTATTCTTCTCTTTTTTGTATATTTAACATTTATTTGCACTCTTTCAGTACTGCTGATCTATAAACGACTCAACTTCAAAAAACTATGGAAAAGGCAGAAGATGGTTATCTCCACCGCCGTGAAAGGAAGGCGAAAATGCACGCGTCGGTAAATTTCAGTTGGAAGGGATGAAACCATCTGAAAATTTAGGAAAGGAAACTGTTAAAGTTTGTAGCAATAATGACGTTGCTATTGACATAAACACTCCATCATGTTCCACTCCTCAAACAAGGCTAAAGATCGCAACATTTGCAAGAACATGCGACAGATATAGAGTTTCTGATCGACCAGTTGCCGCTCTTTCTTCAGCATTACTTCATGACCTTAGCCGTAAAATAATCTTATGAAACTTTTCAAATAATCATTGACAGATGTAAAGGTAGAAGAGAGAGATCGAAATCCAGACATAACCTTTATGAACAAATACGGAGGGAAGAAATGGAAGTTCTCCGAGGTATTTACTTTGACGGACGGAAAGACAAAACTTTGGTGATGGAAAAGGCAGAAGATGGTTATCTCCACCGCCATTGCAAAGTTCAAGAACACCTTTCAGTTCTTCAAGAGCCTGGTAATGTGTTTCTTTGGCATGTTTTGCCAATTTCTGGACAGCTCACAGTATCAAAACTGCGTTATTCGATTTTTTTCCCCTATAAAAACAAAGACTTTTCTAAACTTGTAGTGATTTAGTGCGCTGGCACTGCTGTTAATACAGGAAATTAATGCAAGCGTTATATGCTTCCTTGAAAGAGAGATTGTCAGACCCCTCTAGTGGATAGTTTGCATTCATTCACTACACACTAAGAACAAGCCTGTCAAAATTGTCTTAAGGCTTTTCATGGCCCAGAGGGAGAAATTTTTTATTATGTTCAAAAAAATTACATACTACACCGAAACACTGGCGGACAAAGATACATCAAAATAAATTTAATATAAATAGCAAAATTAATGTTGCCACAACTCAATCAGCCGTAAACGGCCGAGAGATGATTGTAGCGTCACGGCCGATGGCCGCGGTTTTATGGCTGAACAAATTCGTGCCGAATGCAGGCAATTTGTAGTCTTTCCGAATTTTATTTACAGCTAGATTCAATTTACATACATTTGCAGTATACATTTTGCAATATACAATGCATATATACAATGCAATATACATTACTAGATTAGAATGTTTATATTTACAAATAATAAATTGAAAAACGTCGAACGGAGGAACTGTAACTCTGGTCGAGAATTTGGTTCTATTAGTTAACTTTCGCTAAACCAATCTCCATTCTGCTGAGGCCAGGGTCTGTCTGTAAAAATACTAGAAGTCGCAATCCCTGCCGGGAGCACTGCTATTATCGATACAAAGAAAAATCGAACGCCTTCTCCATCGTAGCTGAAGTCCAACTCCCAACTCCTCCCAGACAAACAAAATCCCAATTTTATGCAACGAGCAGGCCCGATGCATGTCATTGAAGCTATAAAAATAACAATAGTAACCTCGTCTCCACAGGGGGCATGTGGGTTACTATTGTTATTTTTATAGCCTCAACGACACAACTCGGCTATTGTGCACCGTCCCTCGTCATTGTTGCCCCTCGTCCATCAAATCCACGCTTCGTTACTCTTCATTGTTCAGTTCCCGCCACCTAGGCGACTTTGTCAATCAACGCTTTGTTAAGAACCCTGTGGTTCCGTCTGGTGTCCAGTCAGGTATTGTCGTCTCTGCAGACGCATCGGCACCTCTGACCCTCCACGCTTTGATAGACCGCACGTGCACAGGGAAGAACTGACATTCTTCAGACGGTTGACGCTAGTGGAAGAATGCTGTATTAAATTTCACCTGCAACCCTAAATAAAAAAAATCTGCTAAAATCTGCTAGAGTTAAAATGTAAAGCTAAAAGTTTAAAAATAAAAGTTTAAAAGACCTTACGTTGAGCACAGACGATCACAGATAGCTTCGCTACTCTTAAAACAAGAGATCAGCTTGTCACGATTAATTTTGAAAGACAAAATGTTTTTGAGCGACCGTGCCTTAGCATTCTCTGTGGGTCTCTCCATGTTGAGCTCATTTGTATACCGACAATCAAATACATAATGATAGGGGTCACAATAAGGGGAAGATAGTATTTTAAATCTGCTGAGATATAATGGGACATGCCCCTTAAGAAAGTATAAGATATATTTATTAAAAATTAAAATTTTTTCATCCCCACAAGGCATGGAATCCCTTATCCAGGTCCCTGATGCATATTGGTATTGAGTGTAAGAACCATTCCAACTTTCCAATAAAATTATTTTTAACTGTAATTTCAGATATGAGTATGGTAGTGGCAGATCCATTAATTAACCATTAGTGTTTGCCAGCTTGTCGAATTGGTCGGCGAACTCATTTCCTGGGATCCCAGTGGGAACTTTCACCCAAGTGAGCCTAACCAGTCTCTCCGCTAAGCGAAACTTATTTATAATTGAATGAACAAAATTTGATTTTGTCCCATGGGTCTTGAGGGCATCGATGGAGGACTTGCTATTGGTGAAGATATTAATTTTAGCATTATTATCAACTGCCCAGTCAGCGGCCACTCTAAGAGCCGGCAACAGTGCTTGGAAAACAGTATTATTTGGTTCTAGTTTACGACAAATTGTTTTCTGCTGAATTGCTTTGTTGAGGATGCACACGGAGAATCCTACACCGCCAGCGATCTTGGATCCGTCCGGGTACACCTCAAACATTTTATCGTCCAGTCTCTCCGGTATATTTCAAACCCTGACATCCAGGGGGATATTGTAAAGCATTAGATAGTTATCTAATTTATCCAATTCAATTGTTCCATCTACTCCTCTTGAGCGACAGGACCAAATTTGAAACTTCAGCTATTCATAATTGGCCATAAGATGTAAGGGATGGATTCCAGACAGGACATAAAGCGCCTGAGTGACATTTGTTCTATATGGTCTCAGAAGATTTAAAAGAAAAACTCAGTGTAACTCTTAGTGTAAAGACGATTAATTTATTCGACAGTAAGGGCCCCACCCCAAACGACAGCGCTATAGAGTAAAGCCGGTTCAATAACACTAAAATACAAAAATTTCACTTAATGTTTGTCTATATTCCAGTATGCTTCCATGAATCTCTTAAAATTGTTTGTCAGTTTGTAAATCTTTTCATGAAGTGACAATATATGATTGAACCAATCCAATCTACTATCCAGCAGAATTCCCAGGTATTTCAGAGAGTTCCCCATCTTAACACTTTGTCCATTGATCATAAAAATGGGATTTCTATTAAAAATAATTTGTCTACGTCTCTGTCTGTAGTGAACATTTCATCTGAAAACGAGACCCTGACACTTGTCGACCGACACATAAAGTTTTAATTCTCTCAATTTCTTGGCAATAGCGTCCAGCGCCTTATTAGTATTATTCTACAATTCTTTCCTAACTCTGCAGGGCGAAACAAGCTCAAGGTCATCAGAAAAGTTCTGTGAAAAACAGGTGTCACTATTGAGACTCAAAAGTTTATTTATGCATAGGCTCCACAAATTGGGTGATATAACGGAACCTTGTGGACAACCTTTCGAACAAATTCGTTTGATTTCCTTAACACCAGCCTTAGAAATAACACACTTGTCCAGGAGGTAGTAATAAATTAAATTTTTGTGAAAAGGTCTGATATCATAAAATTCGAAGATGTTAAAAAGTACCGGCCAGTCCATGCTATCAAAAGCTGCTTTTACATGCAGGGAGATTAATACACAGTGATCTGTTTCTTTTATTTACCTTATTTTATTTACGATACTGATACGTACTTTTTCGCAGTTTTTCCCCTTCCTGAAACCATATTGATTGGCATTAATGATATTTAATTCATTTAACAAATTATTGAAGCGAACAACTATTCCCGAACATTGGCGAAAATTATTACCAATGGTCGGGAGGAGGCAGAGTGGTCGGTAGACATTACAGGATGTAGGATCCTTGCCCGCTTTCAGAAGGAAGAAGATCTTACACTGTCTCTAGTATTTTGGGAATTAATTATAATAAAAACACTTATTAATAATTTTCATTAAAAACATTTTATTAAAATCATAGACCGCCGCCCATATACGATAATCAAGCTGATCCAGTCCCGGGGCTTTACCTTCCTTTAAATTGTAAAACACAAGTATCCAATTCCTTAATGCTTAGATCATCCATGGGGTCCCCCATAGGAGTGTAGATACTCGATAAGTCAGTAATGGTATTAGGTGGGAAGAAATGGTTCACCAATAATTCAATTCTCTCTTTAGCACTTAGATTAGGATCACCCCTTGGGTTGACCAGAATATCGTTACATTTTCTTCCCCCTTTAGAAGACATTTTAAAAAGGATTCCAAAATTTTCTGAGTATTTAACACAGAAGGACTGAATCTCTCTTTGCCTTCAGCAACATCCTCCTATATTCCTCTCTACCCTTCCTGTAACTATTCCTGGACTCCAAGATCAGGGCTTCAGTGGAATCTCCAAACTTTGCCCTTATAATTTTTTTATAATGAGCTAACATAATTTCTGTTGACCCTAAGGTCGCTGTTTCAAAAACTGAATCATTTTTGGCGCCTTTTTTCAAAGAACGCTGAGCGGCCCAACAGACTGTTACCATAAAATCCATAAAACATTCTTCCAAGTCATCAATGTTACTACTTTTCTCAAGTTTTTCAGTTAATCTCCTTTCATTGACTCTATAGTTCCTTATAAATATTTTGATACTGTATTTAGTTTTCAAGAAGTATCCATTATTAATTAAATTGGATAACTCTGTTTGAACGAAAACATAACAATGATCGCTAAAAGAATGCCTATCCACGATACCCCACTGTTTTACTGGATCTTGTATGTTGGCAGAAATTAGTGTTAAATCTGGGAAACCCTTTCTGAGAGTCGGGCCTAATTCGACAATATTACAGAGAGAAAGATCGTTTAAAGTAATAAAATCTAAAACTTTCCTCTCTCTGTAGTCCTCATTCTCATAGATCCATAGTGGAGAGTGACTATTAAAGTCCCCCACCACCAAATGGGGGCCTTTATTAAAATAATAGCTGAGGAATTCGTTAAGTAGTAGATCTATGTCGTCATGTGGAGGAAAGTGCACACTACTAAGTTTTAAAATATAGTTTGCTGCATGAATTTTAACAATTACAATATTGTCTGATTGGAATGTAAGATAGTATTTCAAATTTTAATTAAAAATAACAATTATTGCTTTTCCAGTTTTAGATGAAAACACTTTATGCAGAGGAGCAGGCTCTAAGGGCTGCCCGTTAAACAAGTAAGGATCCTGAATGGCGAGAAAAAAAATTTAAAATCAACAGCAGTCTGAAGGGCCAAAATGTGCGCTAGATGGAAATTATTAGTGTTAATTTGAATTCCCCTGAGGTTGTGTATACCCATAATTAGTACGCTGTGGGTAGGTTGCCAACTTTATTCCAATGAACTTCCACTATGGCAGTTGATAGAACACTTGGACGGACCAACAATTAGCCTTCCAGGATTCTCTGGGCTGTGAGCATTTACCGATTAATAAAACTTTTCTACAAATTTTAAGAAATTTTCGTATTATTGAGAAAACTGTCAGCGATAATTTCAGTACGGACCAAAAATACAATGGGATATTTTTATGGCTGTCCTTCAGGGAAATGCTGACCGAGTCTTGCTAATAAAAACCCTGGAAAATTGTTACATACCATATGGCTCTCAAATGCCAACCGATTGCTTCGACTTTACATAAGCATAGGAGAGCCGTCTGAAAAATTTAAGGGAAATGCTAGATTTATAATAAAAGTTTATGCACCCATGTACTTTTCATTAAATGCAATCCAAGCATCATGGAAGCTCACGTTCACCTACACCGAACTATAAGTTTCTCACCGTACCTAAGCAATGAACTTAAAAAAACTGCGGATGCAACCATTCAGGGAAATGGTTTCTTCGCATATCCAGAAAACATATTTATTGCTATGCTTACTGAAAAAAGATCACATATTAGGAAGCTAGGTATGAGTAGAATTGCTTCTGCAATAGCAAGAAAATCACAATATGTTCACAAGTTTGAAATACCAATAAAAAATTCAGTGCTGAATATTATGTTGATCTTATAAACTGGCAACAATGTGAAGTAACAGAACCGCCTTTGACACGACATCTATCCGAAGAAGACTTGCGTGCTTGCATAGAAGAGAATTCGCCCCTTCTTGCACTTATATGTGACTTTCCCTGTCACACCCAGGCAGTGTAAAGGTATGTGAAAGCAGTCACTGAGGCTTCTTGTAAAGTATGTGGAAGTTCTACCCGAGATGACTACGTCAGAGCAAGAATTGTTGACAGTACAACCATGCCGGCTTTCGAGACTAAGGCAGATTATAAACCTGGTAACATATTTACAAACCCTACTTTGATACACCAAAGGCAGGAAATCGGACAATATCATTGACTTGCTTTGCCGAGAGCCGGTGACGTCGTTCTTTGTTCTCACACTTAGCGGACGTGTCGACTTAGCGTACGGAAATCATAACAAAACAAGAGCCTTTTCAAAATGATATATTTACTGAATGACGATGGTAACAATCTTCAGCAGCATCTTAACATACATCTTTGCCTCGCATTTTTTGTTTGCTGTCTAACGGATTTCATATGGTAATTTTTAATGGTGTTTTGGATTAATTTACTGGGCACAGCTTTACTACAGTTCAGCACAGAAAACATTCTTCCGTAGGATGTAACATTTTTTAAAAATAAAATTATTTAACACTATAAGAAATTATAATGACGAAAAGGCTAATGATAACTTTGTTTGAAGGGCATTAATTGACAGGTTATGCAAGTGGGGATTTTTGTGTGTATGTGCACTTATGTTAAGTGTTGATTAATTTCACTATCTACTTCAAATTTATGATAGATCATTTTTTTTTATCTCGGCACTATATTACATCTTAAATACCTGTGCTTTTTAATATCATTCTTTTGCTACTATGCTTCTCCTCATGTTTGTTTCCACGTATTTGCTGCTCTTTTCATGGTTTTAACAGGCTACTGCACTTTATTTCATTGTCATTAATTTGAAATTAAATCTTTTATTTTAGTTCCACCACCATACATTTCCACCTATTATTGATTACATTTTTTACCATTTAATTTCAGAGGATTTAGCTAACTGATTAAACATTATGAAAAAACACTATTAAATTGTTTTCTTTCAAACCTTTAACTATTACTTAGTTTAAGTAATAGATAACTTTTTTAACTATTACTTTTTTAGCAACATTCTTACTTTTCATCAAACATTATAACAGAATCTGAAGAGAATAAATAGAAAATATAAGATGAAAAATTGTGGGAGATGCAAAGAAATTTTAATTATAAGTAACATAAGGTAATCAAAAGTTAGGTTTAAAAAATAAATCCAAAATTTATTATAATAGGGATAATAAAACTCAAGAATTTATCGGCTCAGCTGCTGAAAAGTTATAATAATTTTTTCTACTACAAAATAGCTAGAAGCTTTAATGCAGAATATTTTTTAATTGTGATATAGATACAAAATTCTTACTTTTCTTCTTAGCTTTCATTTTAATATCTATGATATAGCTTTCCTAAAAAATGTTTAGCTTGCTGATAGTTCGCAATTGAAAACTTGCAAATAAGGAAAATCTTTGTCAGTTAGAAACATTAAAATCGATATTGCCAAAGAACTGACAGATACTAAGCATGTAATGTAATTTTAGAATCTTTCTTTACTTAAATTTCAATTGAATGCTACAGGAAGATAAAATTTCTGTTTATTGTTTTGATTAGTAGCAAACAATAGGAAATTGTTAAAAAAATTTTCAAACAAGTAGCTATTAGTAGAATAATGAAATGTTTTTTTTTTACAATTGTTTCCAATACTTTTTATTATATTTAAACATAAAGTTTCTAATGATTTCCAAGATTTAAAAGGTATTTATTGATAGTCATATATTTAATAACAAATATGAACTTATAAATTTCACACAGTTATAAATAATTTTACAAAAATAAGGTAATTATGCCTTTCAAGTTATTTTCAAGGTTTAAAGAAAATATTTATTTATTGTAATTGCAAATATACAGCTTCTAAACAATACCTAGTAATAAAATACAATAATGGTCATCATCACATAGTTTCTAATAATTTCCACTATTTGAAGAGAATATTAACTGTGAATATAAATATACAATTTTCACAATATTTTCAGAAAAAAGTAGCAATTTGTTCAAATGTAAGTATATTATTAACTTTTATCTCTACAAGTATATGGGAAAACACATTCATTTTAATATAATAAATTCTGGAAATATTTGTAGCATCTTATATCTTTGCTCCATGAATTTATTGTTCATCATTTGATATGATCTCTAATCAGAAACATATATATATATATCTATTTTTTACATATTAAATTTTATACTGTGAACTAAAGAAATTTACAAGTAAACAACCTATTTTTTTACATTAATTATTATACTGTCAACAAAACAAATTTACAAGTAAACTTGATAAATTTGAACTTTAAAATCTACATAATATAAAGCAAAAACTACCCAAAAAAATTCTTTAATATTAAAAGCAAGACATCAATGCCTTCTAGCATTTAGTGGATTCATTTTAATATTTGTGGATAGATTTTGTTTTCTTTTGTGCAGGGAAACATTACTGCCTAAAGTAGCCAGAATTGTTTCACATTGTCCTGAAGATATTTTCTTCAAATGCATCAGAACCTTTTCCGTGGTTATTGAGATGAAAACATAGTTGTAGAAGATTATTTTAATTTATGAGTATTTTCATTATATGCCATAAAATATATACAATTATATACTGTTTTCATTATATACAATAAATAAATTATCTATCTTAGATCTAACTTCTCTAATTTTAAAATTCACCGTCACTGAGTTTCAGGATGTTTATATAGATTCAAAGATAATTTCATTTTAAAACTTCTCAATAACCATAGCAGTATCTATTAAGATTTTACATGGAAGACTAATGTTTTGAGAAACAATATACATTATAATATCCACTAGTAGAAATCCCAGACTTAAGGTACAAAAGCATGCACTCAGAAAAAGTTTTAAGAAAATATCTCTTGATTTTTTTGTCTTTCGTATTATGAAATTTTTTCCACTGTAAAAATTTTAAATGCACATATTATTTCTGTATCTTCATTGGTTTTAAATTTATTTTGCTATATTTAAAAATTCCTTCTTTTATTGTCTTAACACTCATAGTTTTGTTTATTTGATCTAAAATACTTCAAGATCTCTCATATATTTTATTTAACTTGTATTGTAGAAGACAGCATGCAGAATTTGATTGTAATGACAAATTTATAAATATAAAAGAACTGGAATTATTCCTATCTTGCAAATATCTATTACAAAAAATAAATTATTTGCTGCATTTTTATAATATACCTTACATTATCAAAAGGCATGTTGCATGTCCTTTTATATTGAAGTTATCACAAGAATTGAGAATGTTTATAAATGTACAAAATACAATGATGGAAATATAAAAATGTATTTAATGAAAAATGTCAAGTTTCCTTGAACAAATATATTAAATTAAACTGATTTCAATTTATAATGTGAAGTACATAACTAAACTTCCAATCTTTAAACAGTTCGATGTCTGGAATATTTTTAGCACATTTTCCTGCTTAATGATTAATAATAATTAATTGCATACAAATGAAACAAGTTCAAAGCTTTTTACGTAATCCCAAAGGAAAAAAATTTTCAAAAGTGTTTCTGAGTGCCTTTATCAACTTTTCTCACTGTTCTTCTTTATTTGAATTTGTTATGTGTTCTGGATTCACGAGCAGAATCTAATACCTTTTTCTTCATCTTCTCAAGAAAAAGTCTTAGACCATCATTCCTAGAATTAGCAATTTCCTGCAGTCTCCTCATGTAATAGCCTTCGAATGTTGTTGAGCAGAAGTCTATGAAAGTAATAGCAATATTTGCCCAGACACCTCAATTATCTTCAGTTCCACATTTTCATTAAATATTCATTCCATAGCGGATACACAGTGGAATCATTTATGTATGCTTTCTTGGCACAGGCTGGTTATTCAGCATACAATATTAACTGAAAATAAAACATTAGTTGCCTCCTGCTGTCATTTGGGTTTCCATTTTTAGAATTCCCAAGCCACCTCCAAACAGCCCACCATACATGGAAAAATTCACAGAAAATTTGTATATTTAGGCCAAGTTTTATTCAGTGCATTTGCTTCTGCCTCTGAGTCATCTGCAATTAAAGTGGCTGTAGCCCCTTTAGTGCTGATTCTTCTTCCGTCCCTTGGTTATAACAATAAGCAGGTGCTGCTCGTGGAATACAAGGTGTTAGTATGAATATGATTGAATTGTTTTCTGCATCCCCTGAGCTTGCTTGAGTCAGTAAAAATTATTTCTAAAGAGGCTTTCAAGCTGTCAGTCCTCTTCATTATTGTATTTATCACAGCAACTGCAAAAGGTTTTTCTTTATATGCAATCGTTACATTGCACTTTAAATAAATTATAATTTTCTCCTTTAATTTCTGAAACAAAACGCATATTTATAGAATGGACTTTGAAATATGAATTTATCTTACATAAACTACATGCATAATAACATAGTAGTGTAAACAACAGTGATAAACGAATTTAAGACAGATGTCTGCAAAATCAGCTGTTTTTATTTTTACATTCACTGATAATGTCTTTTCCATTATATAAAAGATTGCGAACTATACCTGAACCATAAATGATTGTGAACCACCCTGCAAAGAATTCTCACTAAGAATGGCAGCTGCTTTTTCGGTCAAGATTTCTCTTCTTTCAACACTCCAAATAAATTGACTCCTTATACATGAACAGAAAGTAGTCGCTGACCAATCTTAATGAAACTTTATTCATTCCTCGCATATAAATCATGCTTAGCTTCCACATGAATAATAAGATAAAACCTCTACAAAGTGTAGGTGCTGCATCCTTTATCTGCACATTTTGAATGATTATATTTCTAAATAGTAATTGATATGTATAAATAGCAAATTTATATATTCTCAATTCTATAAACAGGTATGAAATCCTGGAATTAAATGGGAAACTAATTTCATGAAAGGAAGACGTGTATACAGCCATCAATGATTAATAATTTAAACTTCTGTTTTTCTTAAATTTAAAGATAAGATTTTTTTAGAAACTTATATATACTTCAAACATGCCGTGTCCATTTTGAGGACCAGGATGAAGAAAGTGGATATTTAAATCAGATTCTATCAAAATCAAATTCTTCTGAAATAAAGAATTGTTTTAGAAAAGTATTTACTCAATGTGAAGAATAAACACCTATTCTTATATTTTCATTATGCAAGTCTTATCTAAATAAATTAGTTTTAATCAAAATATTTATATATAATGTTTTGATTTCTTTATATTTTGCATTTCTTAGTCATTTTTGTTTATAGTTAATAAATTACATAATTAATTTTTGAAAAAATTAACATTTTGAATATTATACATCTTTGGATTCTGGGAATAATACATAATCACATAATACAATAAAAAAAAATTTAACAAAAATAGTTTGTAAAAACAAACTTAGTAACTTATTAAAGGGGATATTTTACAAAAAAAATTATTTAACTCATTTTCTAAGGTGAAAGAACTATAATGACACACGAAATTTTTTTTCTACAATTATAACATTAAAAAGTACTTCAGTAAAAGTTAGTTATTTGAATACTACATATATCAGAAGAGCTAAAGCACGGTCTCTTTAAAGAGAAAAAACTAAGATTACATTCGAAACAAAACTTACCAGTAAACAAATCTTTCTTCTGTTTGGACCTGATTTTCTGCATTTTAGGTTCTGCCAAATTCTGTGGTGATTTTAAGTATTTGTATGAATTAGTATTTGTATTCGTGAGTAAAAAGGAAAAATGAATAATCGCTAGACTAAATAAAATTGCGACGTAGGTTCGCACCGTAGATCGAAATTCGCGAAGTCCAAACAACGGAAACCTAAACTAATTGAAAATTCGCATTCAGTGAATTGTTTTGTTATGATTTCCGTAAGTGTGACAGCAAAGAATGACTTCACCGTCTCTCGACGAAGCGAGTCAATCATATTGTCCGATTTCCTGCCTTTGGTGTATCAAAGTAGGGTTTGTAAATATGCAACCTGGTATAATTAATAAGTAGGTGCAATAAGTGCCCCAAGGTAAGGTTGTTCGGGATGGGCGCTGGTGGAACTCGATATGCTTCCTCCTCCACGTGGTGAGATTTGGGTGGTTTCTAGAAACCATCAAAGAATTGAATATGCTTAAAATAGTTATAAGAAAGCTTAATTAGTATTTTATGGCATTATTAATAGTTAGTAATTAAAGGGAATTGTTTATTTTCGGCAGCTAGGTCAGTGAGTAAACAATGCATTTAGAAATAGTTTCCGCCAAAATTATAATGAATAAAATTTTGAGGCTCTTGCGGGGAATGAAGATGAAATGCAAAAATTCTAAGAAAATAGAGCAGTTATATGTTAATCAATAGACAACTTTTGCCAATTAGTGCTATTTGATAGGACAACTTTTGATTTTTTCGCTTCACCCTAATGCACAATTACTAGACACTGTTAGGAACGCTATTATACACAATATACAGAACAGATGCAAAGCTACCGAAAGAACACAGGTTAAGTATATAAAAGAATTTGAAATTTAAAATTACTTTGTTAAGGAACCGTAAATAATAAATTACCCAGCTAAAAAAAATCTGAAGGTATTTGGAACATGTTTTCTTCAGATTTTCTACAGAACAAAATGCAGAATATCAGAAGAAAACTATGTTCCAAATACCTTCATATTTGCTGCAGAAAAAAAATGTAGAATATCTGAAAAAAATTATGTTCCAAATGCCTTCAGATTTTCGGCAGATTTGTCTACAGTCAAGGTTTAATTATTAATTTCCTTAATCTAATTTGTGATTCAACTTAATTGTGCGATGGCGTTTTAAATTGTGACAAAACTTCAAACTCATCGTGTCCGCGATTCGAACCCGCATCCCTCTAGTTGGCAAGCAGGAACGCTAACCACAACGCCGCAAAGGAATACATGAGATGAGGATAAATTAATCTATTTGAGTTTTAGCGTCACCATAGCTCTCGTGCCGCTATCTAGGGTGTAAAAACCAACCAAGGTCAGAATACGTGTTTCAAAGTCGTAGAGATGAGATTAGTAATATTTTTGTTCAATAATTTAGATTCTCTGTTTCAATAAATTCGTTTTCACCTTCTATCTTTCTGGTAAGCCTTTTCCCCATCCAAAGAGCTCAAGCTCCAATTTTCCCTTCCTTTCTGGAGGAAAATAGCTAGTCAGAAAGACAGTTGGAAAACTAATTGAAAATCAATTAAATTATGGGGGAAAAGTTTAAAATGGTAAAACCTCAAATATTTATTTTAAAGATAATTTTAGAATTCATTTTTTCAGGGGCATATTTAAAAAATTTATTGCCTAAGACAATTTTCGACTGGGAAATTTTTTTGAAACTCCTGTCTGCTGTATAATTAAACAATAATGATAATTACGTGCTAATTTTGTTTTATATCCTTTGCAAAATAAAGCTGCAATATTAGAGAATATGGTGCAAAATATGTATTTACAGAAATATAGATATTATGAAATTGCAGGTAAATCTTCATACAATCAACTGATATTGGTCAAGTTTAATGATATTGTTAAAATCTGCTAAATAACTGCAAATTAAATTGAAGACAAAATGCAAAGTCTTAAAAAATCTACAGGATGCAATATACAAAATCTACATTTTTGCAGATTTTCTGCAGATTAAATTGAAGAAAAAATGCAGATTTTTTCTGTATTCAAAAAATCTGCAGAATATTTAGAGAAAAATATAATAAGAAATGTTTTGCAAATATTATGCAGATTAAATTGAAGAAAAAATGCAGATTTTTTTGCTGTGTTACAAAAATCTGCAGAATATTTAGAGAAAAATATAATAAGAAATATTTATGCGGATTAAATTGAAGAATAAATGCAGATTTTTCCTTTCTTGAAAATATCTACAGAATATTTCGAGAAAAATGTAATAAGAAAATTTTATGCAGATTTTATGCAGATTAAATCGAAGAAAAAATGCAGATTTTTTTCTTTCTTCAAAAAATCTGCAGAAATCTTTAAGAAAACTTTTTTTTCTGCAGATTTTTTTTAGCTCGGTATGCATAAAATATGCAATTGAAATTATATTCTCGGCGAAAAATCTGGTCCCCGAAGGCGGCTAGTCGGAAATAGATCCGACCCCTCGCGTGTTGTCAATAACCGCAAAGCAAGTACAAATGAGCGAAAATTCTTCAAAGTCTGCAGAAACGAAGAAATATTACTGTGATCAGAATAATATGATAAAGGACGAGGAGGAAAAATGTTAACCTCACTGTCCTCTTCACCGATACGATGGGGATTGGAAAAAGGAGGAAAGGTGGATTAGAAAATACTTGAGATAAAACGTGTATAAAAATCACTTAATCGACTGAAAAAAATATAAACATTACTTTTTTATCCATAGAAACTCTAGATCTTGATAACTTGGACTGGACTCCCTTTAATTTTTTCCAAGGAAGTAGAAGTATTTGTTTCCATGCTTTTCTCTGCTTTTTGAAAATAGAAACGACTGTTTTCCTAATTATTTGACATGAAATTAAGCGTCTGATATCGAGGTTTTATCATTTTATCTCCAAGATAATTTACCGCGAGAAACCCTTAAGTCATCTTGAAAGTCAATAGGTATATTATTTCTCCTTTTCCTAAAATACTTGATAATGTTCAAGTATTCCTATCTGAAAGATATAAAATGATGTAAGCATGGTGCTACAGATACAAAAAATATGAGATATCAAATAATGGTTCAATTTATACTATCACTTAGGTAATTACGCACCTTTTCTAGACTACCTAGATGTTATTGGCCAATAACACTGGGCAACAATGAAATTGCTTCTTAGGTGAAAGTACCCAACCCTGAATTAATTTAACGTGCTGAACACGAATATCACATTGAAAAAAGCTGATTGGCTCTCGTTGTAGAGATATTTACGTTTTTTGTGTGATAAAGGTGCTCTAATATAATGCACAATATATGCATTATATTATATTATATATTTTATTATATTTATTATATTATTTAATGTTATTATTATATTTAAATAATATATCCTATTTATCCCGTTAATATAACAATATATCCTGTTATTATAATGGAATGGCTAAATGCGTGCTAATGAAATGTTTGCGTCATATTGCATAACCTCTTAAACCTTTATTTCAGCTACTTTTCTACAGAGGGCGTGACGAAATTGATTGCGCAAGAACAAGAAATAGTGAAAAACCGAGACGTTTCCTATCATTTCGTGCATCTTATTCGAAGCTATAACATACACAAGTGATTAGGTTGTTACAATGAAATTTCAACTGTACTAATGCCTCGTATCTGCGTTAATAGTGTAGCTAACTTTTGTTATATTTTCGGAGAATTGACATTTGCTGGATAGAAGAAGATGATCAGTGCAGTAGTTAAGAAAGCGTATCATTTGTATTTTGGTTGAAAAATAGGCGACCAGGTCAAAGACTGGGCACCAAACGTATGCTGTCGCACTTGTGCAACAACTATTTCCAAGTGGCTTCGTGACAAAAGAAAGTCAATGCCATTTTCTGTGTCCATGATTTGGAGGGAGCCTACCAATCACATTGATGACTGTTATTTCTGCATGGTACCACCAGCTTCTGGAGGCTTCAACAAGAAAAAGAAGAGGACAATTGAATACCCTAACATACCATCCGCTCTGCGACCTGTCTTCCATGGCGAAGGACTCCCAATTCCTGAGCCTCCTACAGATTTTTCTATCAGTTCAGACGAGGAGGATCTCTATATATAACGTAATTCTCCTCAAGCGTCAACGTCAGCATGTGGTGGCAGTAGGCATGATGATGACTTTTCGTGCTTTGATGAAACATCTTCTCCACATAAAATTACATCGGTTGAACTGAATGATCTTGTTCACGATTTGGATCTGTCCAAAAGCAAAGCGGAGATATTGGCCTCAATACTTCAACAGTGGAATCCTCTCGAAGAAAATGTCCGAGTGACTCCATTTCGCACACGTCATCTGCTCTTCGAATCTTTCTTTAAAAAAGAAGAAAGTCTTGTGTACTGCTGCGACATTGATGGCCTACTAAAAGAACTCTGCATTGAACATGAGCCCAATGAATGACGGCTGTTTATAGATGCTTCAAAACTGAATCTCAAGGCGGTTTTGCTGAATAACGGGAACGAGCTTCCATCCATACCTGTCGCACATGCTGTCTACATGAAGGAGACTTAACACAATCTAAAACAGCTTTTGGAGATGATTAACTACATTAAGTATGGCTGGAAGCTCTGTGCTGACCTGAAGGCCGAGTCTCTGTTGATGGGTTTGAAGCCAGGATGTACAAAGTACTGCTGTTTTCTTTGTCTATGGAACAGCAAAGCAATCGCTTTGCACTACATCGAGAGTGATTGGTCTCAGAGAGCTTCTTTTAAGTCTGGAGAAATGAATGTCGAGGACCCACCTCTGTCAGAACCGCATAAAATCATCATTCCTACTTTGCACATCAAGCTTGGCCTTGTCAAAAACTTGGTAAAAGCCATGGATAAGAATGGACTAGCATTCAAGTACCCGCATGAAAAATTCCCTCTACTCTGTGTAGCAAGAATTATAGAAGGAGTTTTTGTGGGGCCACAAATTAAACAGCTTTTCAGAGACCCCAAGTTTGAGAAACTTCTTCAAAGTAAAGGAAAACTGGTTTGGGATGCGTTCTATCAAGTGTCAGCAAACTTCCTAGGGAATGACAAGGTCGAAAACTACAAAGATCTGGTTGAGGATATGTTGGCTTTATTTCAGGATTTCGGCTGCAATATGTCCTTAAAGATCCACTTTCAGGACTCCCACTTGAATTTCTTCCCTGATAACTGCGGGCGCGTCAGTGATGAGCACGGCGAACGTTTCCATCAGGACATTGCGAAATTGCGAACATGGAAAAACTGTACCAGGGGAATTGGTTCACGACAATTTTGGCTGACTACTTTTGGACGCTCATCAGAGATACTCCCCACGTCCGTTACAAGCGACAGGCCAAAAGAAATCGAAAGTCCGAAGCAGATTAAGGTATTCCTAACATGCATTATAATATATGTACATATATGCACTTTTCTAAACAATGCGTACGCATTACAAAAAAAAACCTGTAGCCAATTCAGCTGTTTTTTTATCATATTCGTGTTCAGCACATTGAATTCATTAGGAATTGACTATATTCATCTCGGAAGCAGGACCTTTTTGAAAATTTGTTGCCCAATGTAATGGAAGAATTGCTGAAATAAATTTAAAATTGCATTGTGATACTAATAGAAAGATACAAGAGATCAAATTTCTTGACTAAAATATTTTTTTATTTGCAACTTTTTAAATTAACTAATTGCCAACTTTAACACATAGATTTCTTGATTATACTCATTAATACATCAGGTTAATATATACAAAAGAATGGATTTTTCCGATGCACATGGTATGACAGAGAGATAACGAAGTGTACCATAAAATATAAATGAAAGTAAACACATTTCATTTTATAGAAGCAAAAAAAAATGATATCTGGAGATACCTTTAAACGGTATTAAAAGCATTCACTGGCTAGTGGCCATTAAACATGTAGAGCTGGACTCGTTGCAAGTTCACAAAAATCATTTGTAGGATTTCACCAACGACGTTTTATCGACAACCTCAAAGTTATCAATCGTTGGTTGCAGCCTTCGTAAATTCGAATAATTACTCGTATGAGTTCACTGACATTATTTCAGTTAAAATTTTCTGTTAGACGTTCGTAATCGATTTACATTCATTTTGGAGTCAGTTCGATAAATTAGTCACACTTACTATTTGCTGTTCGAATTGAGAAACCTCCCTCTACTAAAACTAAATCAATTTCGTTGATAATATTCCTTGAAAACTACAGTGATTTCTTCTGGATTATCGGTGCATCTGCAAGGACGAAAACCGAATATGAAGCCTGCCGGTCCTCGGACCCCGCAGACACCCAACCTTCTTACTCCTTCTCAGCCAAACCAATTATGCTTCACACAAAAAGAGAAATCTCCCAGTCAGGTGACGCGCGGTCCAGTTTACACCCCAAAAGCTTCCGCCGTTAAAATGGCGAGAATATAGTTCGGTGAAAAAAGTGCTTAATAATTTTATAAACATCAATACATTAAAACAAATTACATAAAAAGTTAAAGCCATTAATAATTAAGTTGATTACTACAAAAAGAAAAAAGATAACTTGATATATATAATAAAACCACAAAAAAACCGTTGAGAATTTAAAAGTTTCTACAAGACAAGTAAGAAACTTTATAAATAATTTGAAGTACTGGCAAAGCCTAAAAATGATGTAATTGCATTTTTGCAATCTAACACTATCGCCCTCCCCTTTCAAACATTAACGGTTTATGTTTATGTTACATCTTTTCGCAGTTTGGATGGCTTCCCGTAGAAAAAGAGATCAACCAACCCCCCCTCCCCCACGGAGCCCACGAGGCCCCGCACCAGAAAACCATCCCCCGAACAACTTGATTTGAAAAACTATTTAAGAATATACAAAAGTGATAATCAAATACAAAAGAAAAAAGTGAATGCAGATGTTGTACATGGCCGAGAGTAGTTGTGGGCCTCGTACAAGAATGAGGCCCGTTCTAGTATATTGAGAATGACAAAATTTTGCAATAAAACGTGATACAAAACATTTAAAACAATACATTATAAACAATTAAGAAATATATATTTAGAGATATTAAACTTGAAATTTGGTACACTTATTAAATGATTGGTACTTTGTTGTTAGAATATGCATAATGAACAAATTAAGAAAATAAAAATAATATATGTAAATTGAAAGATGTTAAACTTGAAGATTAGTTCAATTAATAATTGATAGATACAGTAAAATTGTTTTATAGACTAATATTTACAAATATAAATACAATGGGATATGCCTGGGAACATTAATTGTTACTATAGCTTTAGGTTCACTTTTATCAAAGAAATCTAGAATAATTAGAGACTAGTATTGAAATCTCTATGTTATTGCTTGTGTGGTTCCAAATTTACATAAAAAATAATGCATGTGCAAAAACAGGAAATGCCCGTGCGGAATTTCAACTACAATTCTTTTACAAATATTGAATGATTACATTTATATAGAAAATAACAAAATTGCTAAATTGCTAGTGTTATCGGTTCAAGAGGGGCCACTAAATAAATTATGATTTAAAGAAGCATGTGCCCTGGTTGCTAAGGTGGCATCCAGTTTACAAACAAAAATACTCGACAACTATTGTTTTGCTAGTTATGGTTACATGAAAATTTCATCGAAATAGACTGATTAAATATAATCTCTTGTATTAATGAAGTTTTTTATTACATTTTGTAGACATGGGCAGGAGCGGCTTTTTGTATGGTGTCCAATAGGATATACTGTACCAAATTTTAGATTGTTATTGTAGCAATTTACACAGCTAAGATGCTCATGGGTACAGTCTCTGGTCATATGATACCCCGCACAATGGCCACAGCTGGGAGTTGAGTATTGGCAATCCTTGGTAGTATGCCCAAAAGATTGACAATAGTTACACATTTTGTAATGATGGAATTCACCCATTTTATGCATCAGCCATCGTAGCGGGATTTTGTCGAGCTTGGTCAAAATGGAGAAATCCTTGACTGGCACTTCGAAGACCCAATTTTGATGATTCGGTGATGAGCCTTTAAATTTGAAACGGAATTTTAAGTCTGTTTCATTGAAGGTACACTTTCTAAATGCTTGTTGAATTTCCGATTCCTCGACATCGTTCTGAACATTGTATACAATCACGCTAGGGTGACGTTTTTTAGGAATTTTGATCGTCATGCTGGAATTTAGTATCTCATTGCTTGTGATTTCTGCAATGAGTTTTTCTGAATCGTTACTTGTTGCCATGGAGACCGCCAATACGTTTGATCTTACCTGTTTGATATTTTGGATCTGAACTTCTGGGGCCGGGAGGAATGTTGAAAGAAGAACAGAGAGATTCACCTTTGTTTCTAAAGCTTGAGTTGTCGGAAGAAGAAGTAATGAAGATGGGCTACTTTGAAGAGAATTATCATCTATTGAATTATTTCTGAGCCCCTGTTCCTGTGAAATTTGAGTGCCTACATCATGTATTGAATCTGGAGGAGACGATTGAGTTGTTGCGTCTCTATTTGAAGTATTCAGAGGCTGCTGGTCATGAGTGAACGAAAGAATGTAGTTAAACTGTGATTCAATCAGAGATAGGTAATCCTCCGCCTTTGTTCTGAGTGTTGCTGGAATTTTGAAGATAGATTCTCTATAATTAATTATGTCCCTTAGAAGATGGAGGTTGTTATTGAGAGCTGTTTTCTCCGCTTCTATCGACAGAATTTGGGGATGTTGTGTTCTCAATTTCACTGGCGTACTGTTAGTGGATGAAGAAGGCAGGTTGTTAGCTGCTGTGGTTTTGAAGAGATCCTCCCATTTTTGGAGAAAATAAGGGGAGTCTTTTAATGAGTTAAAAACACAAATCTTTTCTAAGCACCTGAATGAGCTTTGGTTTCCGGCGGGTCTCCGAGAGACAGCAATGGAAATCTAGTTCGAATGCTCGTCGCGGCAACACGGGTTTTATTCATCAGATCTCTGCAAGATAAAACTACTTCTCAGTTTGTTTTGAGAAACCATGCCGGTGTTTCTTTCCAGGTTGTAAGAAGACTGCTGTCCCCCGCACTTGATTGGTACTATTTTAATTTTTAAGAATCTGGGAATTAAGAGTTAAAAAAACGTACTTTCCTCTTATATATAATTTAATTATTCCTCAATTTTCAGACTTCTAGCAGTGGTGCCCAGAGCACTTGCCAGGCCTGTCCTACACCCCCCCCAAGTAAAAATAGCCAGCAAAAAACCTTTAAAAAACCTTCAAGAAAACTGCAGGTATTTCGGGCAAAAAACCTACATCTTCCCTCATATTTCTGTCCGAAATACTTGCAATTTTCCTGAAGGTTTTTTGCTGACTTTTTTTCAGATTAAAAAACCCCTGCGTCTTACCTGCATGCATTTATGCAAAATACCTTCAGATCTATAGTTCTGTTTTTGTGTTCAAGATATCTGTATCTGCAGTTACGTTTTCCCCCTTTTTCGCATCCCCGTTTCTTCTGCCGTTATCTTAGAGATTTTCATGGTGCTTCGAGTTATCTGGAATGTAAACTAATTAGGAATAATAATTAATCAAGGCTTAATTATTAATTTAATGAACTAATTTTTAATTGAACTTACTTGTACGACAAATTCCTTCGAATCGGGGATCGAACTAGAGTTGGCAGGCAAGTGCAATATCTCCTATATCGGACAGGACGTCGAAAAGGTGAGGTAAATTAATCTATTTGAGTTTGAACGTCACCCTCTAGTAGCGCCATCTAGTGGTGTAATAATCAACTATTGCCAGAACACGTAATGTGTTTTAAAGTTAGCTTATCTGAGTGAAAACAGGTTACTGCTACATGTCTAAACAGTTAGACATGTAGCAAGATATGACATGGACAAGCTATAGAAAATTTTTTCCGAAAAGTTTATTTCTTTCTTTAATATTTTATAATGCTTAACATGTTTTTAATATTTTATATAATGTTTAATATGATATTTCACTCATAAATATTTTTTCGTTTATTTCTTTGTTTTAAACAAAAAGTTTTTTTTTAATTTGTCAGTTTTCTTACAAAACGATATAAATATATATGTCGCTCGACTTAAAAAAGAATCTTTTTTAAATATTTTTTTCTATTCAGAAGTAAATCAAGATTTGAATTACACTGAGAAGAACAATTTATTATACTTATTACAGATTAAAATTTCTTACCACCGTATTTCTTATGGAAAATGCTCGATTCTGAATCGAATGAAATTAAGTTTTATTCGCAAAATTTTAAAAGTTACATTTTTCTTCAAATATATCTTTTTTCTCTATTAAACCCTAGTTCTCTCCCCTTCCCTCCTCTCTCTATCCAGATCTACTGTAAACTGCTTGAACTGTATTATAGATACTACTATAACTATAGTTTGAACTATAGTTAGATACTATATTATATAAAACTGTATGAAACCCAAATAAAATTTTAAAAAATTCATATTTCATGCATCAAATGTAATTTTCATTTTTCTTCACAATACCTGAAGTAAAATCTGCTTTAAAAAATCTAAGTCATTGAAGGTAAATTGAGGTCTATAAACTTGTTGAAAAAATCTGTACATTTCTCGAAAGAAACCTGCAAATTTTATTTTCCTTTAAAATAAAAAGGTTTTTTGCTGATTTTTTACTTGGGCCAGTTACGACACTGCTTGTGCTAAATATATTTCTAAACGAATTACGGATTTTTTATTGAGTTTAGAAGCTAAATCGGGAATTGAAAACAT
This sequence comes from Araneus ventricosus, assembly GCA_013235015.1. Lineage (NCBI taxonomy): Eukaryota > Metazoa > Arthropoda > Arachnida > Araneae > Araneidae > Araneus > Araneus ventricosus. Next base: position 76,469 of record BGPR01000621.1, read on the forward strand.
TTTGAGACTTTATTTTCATCGAAATGCGCAGGTTGTTGAATAGCTATAGCTGTTGCAATACTTCTAGTTAAACATCTGTCACTGTTATTTTAGATTTGGTCAATAATATTTAATTGAGCGCAATTTTGTTCTGGTTGTCTGAAAACCTTACGACTTTTATGTTTGTTAATTCAATGACCCAAATATCAAATAGGCACTCTTCAGTACATAATTATTAACATTCATTTTTATGTGTTTATTGATAAAAATAGGCAACATATATTTCTCAGCTTGAGAACTTTTTATGTTGATAGAAGATTATATACAATAAGATCAAGAATTTTTCGATTACTTTTCAAATTGAATCTCTTCAAATATTATGATATTATACAGGTATTGGGGTAAGTAGGTTCCGATTTTACAGCTTCACGAATTGATTCTGAGTTAAACGTTTCAACTAGTTTTCCTCTTTTATACTATTGTAATAAATAAAAATAATAACCATATATAATATATCAGTGTCCTTTATCCTTTCTACTGGTGTATAAATATTTTTGAAACAAATCGTCTGCTGAAGTATAAAAAGTTAATTTATAAATATATGACCACAGGTACCCAGTTTCCATATTTGTTAGGGTATATGGGTATCCTTTTCTTAAAAATTAAGGAATAGTAAGAAATTAATTAAATATTTAAATATAAATTGACATTACGGAAATCTCGTTAGATTATTAAAATCGTAGTTGCGATGAATTTAGAGTATTATGGCAATTTGCGGTAGAAATATAATTTTCAAACTTATAATATTAAATTTAAAATATTAATAACTAGCTAATAACGCGGGTTGCTCGGGATCAACATTTTTTTCATATGGCCGCCTCCGTATTTTTCTACAAATATTATCGCTATCTGTCCCCAACAAACGTAAATTACCTTTGAATTATTTCTTGTTGAATTAAACTTTCAAATTTACCATTTTTTTTACTTTATAATAGTATGATTGGATTGAAAACGCGATACGCTTGGGAAAAGAATATTTATTTTAAACTTTTAAACAATAAACCAAATAATACATCTTCATAATCAACAATTCTACTGTACAGAATTTTCTCGTCGTTGCAGATTAAATATTCAAACCTAAAAAATTCTTTAGAACGAATAAAATATAAGACGCAAAATAAAACATCCAAAACAAAAAAGAGAGATAAAATGCAAGAAAACGACTTTTTCCGATGTTTATAAATTAAAACATCGAAGCATAATATTTATTCACTCGTTACGTGAATCGTTTGCAAAAGAAAAATAAACTTTCTATTCCAACTAATTTCCTTTAATAAGGATAAAAAAGAATAATATATAAAGATCAATCAATTAATAAAATAAAATTGGGGTGGAAAATGCAAGAACATGGAAACATAACGTATGTATATGAGAAATGCTCTCGAAAATATCGTGTGTAGAAGAAAGGCGTTTCCGAAAACTTGAAAGAAATGCTAAAAGTCAGAAATGTTACACAGAAAATGTGATAATATCTTTCTATCTTGCAAAGAGTCTAAATATTCGAAAAAATGCAGAAATTCACTATTTTTAAGCAATTTTATAAAAATTTCGCTCCCGTATTTTTTTAATGCTATAGTGCGCAAAAGTTTCATTGGGTGCTGCTATATAAGAAAAAAAATAGTTTCTCTATTTAGGGAATATCTTGTGTAAAAAATGCAATATTTTCCGTAAATTTTTAAAACAAATTTTGATCAGTTTTTAAGGACCCTCTATGAGACCACGGAGCTAAGAAAAACAATTCAACCTCTTTTTTCAAAGGAAATAGTGTCGATGGTTCATTATTAACGTGTGTATTTGATTTCAATTCACTTTCCATTGTTCGAACTGGCAACAACTTGCTACACTCCGGCTTGTTCGTACTGTTTCCTCTAGTGTCGGTTCCTCTCACGCATCACTCGAGCCACCGTTTTATTTTATTTGTCTATTATATCTAGGTATCAGTCGTCGTTAGTGAATTAGAAGCTTTCTGCATTGAGTGTCATGCTTGGCATTATCCCCGCACTGGATCTGGAGCATCTTGGGTTTTTAAAAAGTCCTCTGAAAAGACATATGGTGTGCGGGGCTCTGGGGCTATTGGATCTCTTATGTATGTCTTCTGGTGTATTTTAATGCTTCTTAGTGTTACTATGAAAGTATTATTTAGTGTTTAATTTAATGGTTTCAGGTTTTTATCTTTTACTTTTTTCTTATTATTTGCTACTGTATATTATTCTTGGTTAATGCATTTGCTTTCATGATATTATCCGTTATACTTCTTTGCCCTAACATATTTTAAGCATTGATGTATGTGGTAATTTTTCTTAAGAAAATATTATTTTCTTTCAGAAATAAAAATTTGAATACTTGGAAATGCACATATTGATTTTGAAAGAAAATTAATTGAATTGATTTTTAAAAAATATATTAATGTTTATATTGCTGTTATATTTCCAAACTCGAACTAAAAGTGCTCTATTTCGTGTCGGAAATAATAAATTTTAATACTTGGAAAGTGAACATCTTCATTTTGAGAGAAAATGAATTTGAATTGATTTTAAAAATATAACTGCTTATATAGCTGATATATTTCAGAACTCAATCTGAAAATGCTCGAGTTGGTGTCGGAAATAAAAAAATTTAATATTTGGAAAATGTCATTTTTGATTTCAAGGCAAATTATTTGAATTATTGACTTATATTTTTGATCAAATGCTTAAATTGATATTGGGATAGATTTTGATATTTTTCTCGTTGCAGGTCTGTGCTTTGAAGAGCCTGTTGGGTGTTCCTACAACATCTTACTTTCAATTTAAAATTTCGTAAGATATGTAGAATGACTTTACTGGCTAAATAATCAAACCGTTCGCTGCAACCCCGACTAAAGCATACTTGACTTCAATCACGAAGTTCGACTGATTACAAACTTCGAGAATTGACAAATAATGCCGACAAATTTAAAAGACGATTAAGTTAAACTTGTTCGAAGTGGATCCTTATGCTGTAAAATGTGATCTATTCACTCACATACATTCAGGGTAAAAAGCATCAACATGGTAAGAAGAAATCTAGACATTAACACACCTTTCGAGGTAGACCAGCTCTTAACATGGGAAGAGATGATAGAGTTATTAAGAGGAAAAGGACTTATCAAGTTATTAACACAACTCCAAATGTTAGCAGCATACAAACCGATCCAGTTGGTAACACATCTTCGAGGTGGCCCAGACATTAGCAAAACTTCCAAGTGGCCCAGATATTAGCAACATATCAACTGGCTCAGTTGTTAACACGCCTTCGAGGTGGTCCAGAAGTTAGCAGCATTTCAAAGTGGTCCAGATATCAGCAGCATTTCAACTCATCCAGTTGTTAAAACACCTTAGATGTGGTCCAGTTATTAGCACACTATTCAAGTGGCCCCGTTATTAGCACGGTAATACTACTAGCATGCAATAGGTCCCAAACACGGCGGATCTTCAATAGAATCGGGTTTTGAACCAGAAAATCTCCGGTCCCAATGCCAAGTCCTTACCACCAGGAGAGAGAGAGATAGATGAACGTTGATACGAATCGGTCTACCGCAGCTTTTATACTAAAGGGGTTTTTATAGCTGCCACCTCTTAAAAATCTTTTCAGTAGGATCGGGTTTCGAACCTTTAACTCTGCGGTCCCAAAGCCCAGACATTACTACTAGGGAGAGAGAGCGGAAGGTTCATACGAATTGCTCTGCCACAGGTTTTTTATTAAACTGTTTTCGATAGCTGCCGCCTCTTAAAAGTGTTGATGTTTTTATTTTGTCCAAGATACTTAAATATTTTACTACCCTTGTATAAAGATTACATGTTTTTTACTAACCTAAGCCTCGACACAACGAGACTGAACAAGCCAACTGTAGATAGATTACATGCCGCGAAAGGCTGCCACAAGGAAATTACTTAACTATGTTTGTGTTATTAAAAACTTCTAGAGTTGTACTTTATGAATGTGTAATAATATTTATCGTCATGTCTATTAATCAAAAGTTATGAGGTAGTGAAACCCCGACATTAATTTCTCGACACCCTGTATTTTCATGCATAATAATAGAGGCGTTTCATCTTTTAGTTCGACAGATATACAGCACCCTAAGTATCAACTTCCAAGCTGTTTTCTATTTCATAACTTTTCTGCTTAAAAATTAGGTAATCGTGGATAAATCTGAATCAAAGTACTTATTTATATCATCGTACAAACAGGGATTTAAATTAGAAAATCTGTCAGGGATCATATATTTGGGCCCGGTAAATGCAGGAAGACCCAATAGAAATGTAGATTTTTTAAAGAACATCTACACCAAATAATATTAAAATACATTACTACAATATTTTTTGTAAAAATACAAGTTTTTACCTTATAAGTAATGATCATGATATCTCATTTTCAAAAACGCAGCCTTTGTACGTAATGCCATTTAGTTGAATCGTTGATTGCAGAAAACACAAGAGTTGATAATATCAAAATATTTGGAGCATAAAAAGTGATTAATTTTCAAATCAATCATTAAGTTTTTATTTTACGCGGTGGAATTTATTTCCCTACGCTTTGACTTTATTTGAGCAGTTAATCAATTTAATATTAAAATGATCAAGGGGCCCAAAAGTAAATTTAAAACTGTTGTCTCATACTGCTACTACACTCGATGAAACTTTTCCTGTAGTGAATCGAGGAAAAGAGCATCGAAAATAAAAGTTAAGTATTATGCATATTATTTATTATGGATATTGATATATTGTGCATAGTATAAGAGGGAAAAAGGATTTTAAGTACAATTATAAATTTAATACTATATCAGAATAATACAAATGTAAACAAAAATTCTTTTATGTCCAATTTCTCCTTCTTCAGCCATTCAAAAATCATGTTGTAAAAATCAAAGTGTTCTTCTCCAACATATACTTTTACTGCTTTAAGCTGCTTATTTCTTTTTTCCGTTGTTGGGAACTTTTCCTGCAGGTAGTCTTTATTTTCAGGCAGTTGTAATTTCTTTGATCATGGTTTTCCTAAGCGAATGTTATGTTTTATAAATCCGTTGATGAACTTCTGAACCTTTCCTGTATCCTTAACCTTCGATTTATAAATAAATGATCCACATTGTGAAGGGTGACTCCTTTAAAGTCTTCTGGTAATTGGTTACCATGAGATTAAAAAGAAAGACAACATTTTTAAAACATTTTATCTAAAAATGTTTATAATTAAGCTTTCTGTACTAAATTTGTTGCTTGCCTCGACCTCGATATTTCTGTACTCGTGAGTGTGCAGAACAGAACGCCGTCTCTTAGACTCGTATAGGTGACCAAACCGGTCACTGAACGGTTTGATGGGCAAGATACGGGAATTTTATTTAAGAAACAGAAAAACAAAATAAACAAAAAGAAGGAAATATATACACTATATACAGCACAGGCATTTTCACTTTTACACTATTAGTTCGTAATAGTCTTCTTTTCTTTAGATGTTGATATACCTTTTATTAGAAGGGGGAATGTCCGGTAATTGAGCTACATGGTTCAGCTCGCTGGGAAGTTGAAGGCTAAGGAGACCGGAAAAGATCTCTGTTTTCGCTAATGAATTTGATAATCCCACGAATTTTCTGCCTGGAGACGAGGTCATTGGCGACCCTTTTCAGGCATTCTTCAGGAAGTTTGGCGCTGGCTTCCTCATATGCCAAGGCACTGTATAAATACACTCCGTGGCATAGTGAAGTGCCGTGCAAATTCCACCACAACTGCAATAATCACTGTCAGACAGGTGAAACCTTTTGAGGTAGGCAGGGAAAGGTCCATGCTGAGAGAAGAAGATAACATCCTCTCTAATCCAGTTAGTGGGACGGAGACTAACTGAGGGTACTAACTGATGATATTATAGATTTTCCTGCCTATATCGCCATTCTTCCATGAGGTTTGCCACTCCTCAAGCATCCTCTTCCGGAGGAGGCCTTTTATGTGCGGTTTAGGAAGCTTAGTATGTGAATAGGGTTGCCCATGTTGTGTTGCGACTTTTGCCAGTTGGTCTGCTCTCTCATTGCCTATATTGCCTGCATGCGCTTTAACCCAAGAGAATTTTATTCTTGGATTTGAAAGGAGGATTTTGAAAATTTTTCTTGCTGTTTCGTTTGTGCTCTTTGAATTAGAAGATGCCATGATACTTGCTTTATCGTCTACGTGTATTTTAGAGGTATTGTAGCTTGACAGATGAGATGCGCATATTACTGCTTCGTGAAGTGCAGTGAGTTCAGCTTGAAATACGGTGCTGTTGTCGTTGAGTTTGGCAGACCACTGGTAGGCCCAGATGTCATTGGTAAAGACGCAGAATGCAGCTCCAATTCCGTGCTCGGTTTTCGAGCCATCTGTGAAAATATGTATAATGTATTTTCGGGCTATATATGCTTCTCCGTCTTCAAAAGAGATTCGGATCGGTTTCAGATGTTCTGAAGGATGAGTGGACCAGCCTGTTGCCTTCATCTCCAGATCTTGCGGTTGGGTATCTGTAATGATAGGGGGAAGAGGGATTCTTAGGCGTTAAATTCATGTAAACCTGGCTTCGAACTGTAATTGCATGTGTAGGGGTGGGATGCCGAGTATAGTTTGTAACGCTGCCGTTGGGGTGGTGCGATAAGCTCCCGATATATGGAGTAGGAATGGCCTTTGAATCGAAGAAAGTTTCCTCTTCATTTTGTATGGTGGATTTAGACACCAAGCTGAAGATACATGGGACAGCATTCTCTCAATCACCGTTTTATAGAGAGTCCATCTGTGTATCTGAGAGATTCCCCAATTGCCACCTGCGAACCTTTTGAGGTTTTGCTGCATTTTGATGGCTTTCTCTCCTTGCTTATTAATGTGCTACAGCTAGTTGAGTCGATCATCAACGTGTATCTCTAGGTATTTAAAAGAATTAACTCTATTTATTTCATACCCGTTCCATGTGATCTTGGGACTTCTTACCATTTTACTGAATAAGATATAATTTGTTTTTCTGTTGAAATGGCAAGTTCATTTTCTAAGCACCAGGAGCTGAATTGGGTTATTTCACTTTGCGTGTTTTCTACAAGGCTTTTATTTGTATCCGCTTTAATGACCAGCACAAAATCATTTGCGAAGGCTTGTATATGAACGTTATCTGGCCAGACTTGATTGAGTATTTCGTTGGCAACGAGGTTCCACAGGGCCGGGCCACTGCACGAACCTTGAGGGCAGCCTTGCTTTTGTTCCTTTGTGGCCCTACCTCGTGGGGTCAGTAGTGTGACTTTCCTATTTTGAAGAAGGCTGGGAAGTTTATTTATGTTACCTGGCCAAGCGCTGGCGCCCAAACTCTTAAGTATGGCTCGATGTAGCAAGTTGTCAAAGGCTCCCTTGATGTCAATAGAGAGCACTAAGACATGCTTGCCATCTCTTCTTGCTGATTTAATTTTGCTTAGTAGCTCGTTGATGGCTGTATCCACAGACTTGCCTTCTCTGAAGCTATGCTGTCGGTCGTTCAGGCTCTTGGTGGACTCTAGATGATACGTCATCTTCAGAGTCATACATTTCTCCAGCATCTTCCCTATTGTCTGTAAGAGTGAATTAGGACGATAAGAGGAGGCCAGCCGCTGGTCTTTTCCTCCTTTCTGGAATAAGATAATATTTCCTATTTTCAAGGCATCCGGGAAGCAGCTTAGGTGCAGGCAATTGTTGAAGAGGGTTGGAAAGATATTATTGAAGCGCTTATGAATGATTTTAATTAGGAGGTTGTCGATTCCATCTATACCCGGGGCTTTGCCTGACGGAAGATGTTCTACTCTATCATATTTTTTAATTTTTTTTATTGGTCCAAAATCAAGAAAGAATGTTTACGAATATGAAATAGTGTAAAATTTTGTCAAAACGTCCAAAGTCAGTAAAATGGAGACAAGCAGAAATTTCCCCGACCTGGCCTAGGCCGAACTGTACAAAAGACATCTATAAAAGCACAATGAAAAGAAATTTGTTACAGACTGCAGACATCATCAGTCAAAAAATGACACAAAGACGAGAAAAAAAATTTCCTACTTCTCTTTTCTTAATAGTTTTCAAACAGTGTCCAAATCCTCGATTCAAAAAACTAATTGTTGTTCAACCATTCTGATAGCATCCCTCCTACAGGATAAAATCTTCTCCATCAGCTCAACAATATTATTTGTCGAATTTTTTAGCCAGTTCACCCGAAATCTGGACCATAGTTTGCATTTCTTGACTAAATGCTCAACTGTTTCTATTTCTTCACCACAAGGACATATTGCAGTCTTTTGAAAAAAAAAATACCCTGATATTCTCCAAAAACTCCATGACTGGTGTAGATTTGGATTAGGTAGAAGTTACCAATTACTTTTATTAGGCTATCCCATTCAAAAATATATATGCCCAACACCCTTCCTGGGATTTATCGCATCTTTCCTGCCATTTGACTGCCTACGTTAGAACACTGATTTTTGACCAATTTGGCGAAAACTATTTTTTGCCGTTTTCTTGTAGTTCAGACTTTCGTTTTTCCAAATCCGTTTACATTTTATTCCTAAGTGAATTAGAAAAAAAAGTTATAACGATTTTAAAATACTTTTTCTAAAGCAAAATCAAACCGGAAGTAGCATTCCGAAAACGAAAATGGCCTTAAAGTTGCAATTGTGTGCTCTTTTTCTGCTTTTTTAAAATTTTTTAAATTATTTTTTATGTTACTAGTGACAAGCCACGACTTTTTTGCACGCAGTTTACTTATTTCTTTGGAAAAAATTGGCAACACAATTCAGTTGCTTGTGTGTTTATTTTGCTTTGTTTACGCTTTCTGTGCTTGCTTATTTAACTTCATTTTGTCCTTTTTAAGAGCTAAAAATTTGAATTTTACTTGAAAATTTTGTTGTTTTGAACATGAAAGTCTATAAATAATGGGAAATAAGAATAACTATCTCTAAAGAAGCGAAAATTTGCTGGAAATCGGTATAAATCTGCACGTACAGAACAAATTACTGTAACTGATGGGACAACCGCTTCTACTGATGTTATCTCTGCAAGTTCTTCAAAACTTGGTGGTAACAATTCTATGAGTCAAAAAATAGTCAAAGGAAGGTTTGACCTATCATCCTGGTGAATGATAAGCTCCTTTGACCACAGGAACCATGTTTTCACATTAAAGTAAATCTTTAAATGCAATTTTCTCTAAACTGTATTTTTGATAAAATTTCTAAACCATTAACACGATATCTCAAAATCTAAAAGAGATATTCACTTGAAATTTTCAACACATGTTTAAAATAGTACAAGCAATGAAATGAACTGAAATATTTGTTGTTCGTGAAATACTTTTTAATTTACATGTGCTTTTGGAAAAATTAAGTTGTGAATTAATGGGAAAATGCATATTTACAAATATTTTTACCTCTAATTTACTTGCATTACAATTTTTTTCTTAGATTTTAGTTCATTTCATAGATCATTGTCCTTTATAACTTGTGTGCAAAGAAAATTAGAATTGCTGCATTACAATTTGGTGTAGAGTGTTAACCGTTATGGTTAAATTTCATTAAAATTTACTACAAATTCCCATATTTCTCAAAAATATTATATTTATAAAAAACTTTTTGGTGTTTATATTTGATAATGTATATAAAAAACAAAAAAATATTAAAATATACAATTTTTCAAAAATTTTGTTCCGAACGTAGGCGGCCACCTTGAGTATAATATTCCTTTTTGCCTCATTACGCAATTGTACGCAGGATCTATTAAAATGATAGCCGATCATATCCTTGACAGTTGCATCCTTAGCAAATTCATCTGCCCGCCCGTAAGCCACTTGTGCTCGAACCCAATGTAGCTCAATATTATCATCTATACATTCTTAATGTGGTTTAAAATCTGTCTCTTTTCTAAGAGGACAGACTGGGAGTGTGAAATAATTTTTACATTCCTTACATTTCGCTCGTGTGTGTATGCAATGGCTTCTTTCATGGCAATAACTTCAACCATAAACATTGTGGCCCCATCGCATAGTCTAAATCGTTTATTTTCAAATTCCACCCCGTTAACAAAATGGACAAATGCCGAACCCACTTTGACATTAATCTTCGAACCATCAGCTTTTCCTTCCATGGCGGAATTCTGCATTGATAGTCAAAATTTCTACATCCATGAGATTCCTCTTTTGTGTTTTCTCGATGTCCGCGTGAATTTCCAAAGGTGGACATCCAGTTAGAACTTGGATAGCATCATTGGAAACAGTTACTATACGTCTTAGCTATACTAAACAATGGGATTCCCTGTATCTGTATAAGTCTACTGTTTGTCTTAACTGTGTCTCTATACCAAGTCTGTACAAAGGACAGAATAATCTTCTCTATAACAGACAAGTAAATCTGCCTAACTAACTCACAGCAAAGAATCCGAGTAGCACAAACGATTCTACATACTTTTTCATTGAAATTAAATATCTTGTCATAAACGTCTTTCAAGTGCTACATGAAGGAAAAATTTGGGTCGAAATGCAAACCCAGATATTTCAAACACTTTGTGTAGCCGATCCTTTCCTTTTATAGCTTGATAGCTTGGAAATGTGTATTAGTTTTCCTACTCTTAAACATTATATATGTACGTTGGTTAAAGATTCCATTAACTCCATAATCGGTTTGATCTTGTTCGCAAATTGATAAGAAGCTATTGCTTTCAACATCACCACAATGTCATCCGCATTTTTTGAATTTTTATTTCCTCATAAGCTCCAAATCTATTTGACGTCTCCTCAAGCAGTTCAACAATAATGAAAAGCCACAGAGCAGGCCCAGCACTTGATCCCTGTGGGACACCCTGATTGTACACCCTTGTGTTTCCGCTTCTCAACAGAACAGTACGGTCTTCCAAGAAATTTTTCTAGATTCTAGATAACATGTATGGTAACCGATACTTACTCAATAATTGCTTTATCTGACTCTAATATATCGAATCGAACGCATTTTCAATATATAGAGCGACCGTACAAGAAAACGCTTTTTCCATTTTGGCCTGCTGTACAAAGTTGGAAGCCTGCTGAAGGGCCGTTGTGGTCCTTAATGACTTTCTAAAATCATGTTGATACGGATTTAAAATTGTCCGTTCCTTTAGATAATGCATTAATCGGTTTGATAATAATTTGTGTAATTCCTTCCCCCAAACTGGGAGAAGGCAGATAGGTCTGTATGACTGAAACTTTGCGGGATCCTTGCTTTGATATTAGAAAAATGTCGACACATTTCCAGCATTTTGGGAAGTATAGACTGTTTAGGTAAAAAATTTAACAATTTTACAATCCATTCTCTGTCAGCGCAGAATATTTCATCTATAAACTCAACAGATCACCCTTCGTAGCCGGGAGCACCTTCCTTTTCATAGTGTTAATGCACACCTGTATTTATCCTTCCAAAATACCAAGCGTAGTGTCCTCACTCATCATGGCATAATCTCGGCCTTCCTGATAGGTTTCCGTGAATGTTCTGTCCTCCTTTTTTACCCTTTCCATTTTTATTTCGAGATTCTTATTTTTAAAAATGTTCTTAATAATCCCAATATTATTCTTTTGTATGACCGTAAAATGCTTCTTAGCTTACAAAATCATCTATTTATATTTCAGTTCCTCTTTTTTAAAAATGTCCCGTCTCTTTTGACTCCCTGTTTCCTGCCTTGTTCTTCATAACCTCCTTCTTAAGGCCCTCACTTTGCTGTGATTCATATCTGGATGTTGATTACACCAAATGGCACTCTGTTTATCTTTTCGATATCATTTCTTTTGATTTACAACACAAATTAATTCTAAACATTCATTAAAACCTTTAATCAATTCATCTAAGTTTTCTCTTGTGAACATAAATTCTTTAAATGACTCAATCAGATGATTTAGGTCTCTTTTAAATTCCAATACTTTAACTTCGTTAATTTTAAATCTTTTACCAAATTTCTTATTTAATTTTCTTTATGTTATCAGTCTATGATCAATTGCCATCTCTTTCGTGCTAACAAGCCAGTCACTAATCTTCTCTCTCTCAATATTCTTTGTAAAAGTTAGATCGATTAACTTACTTCCTTCGTGCATGCATGTGTCGTTGGGGGATCTGGATCATTAATTAACATCAATTCCTGTCGATAAATAAATTCCATCATTTCTGTACCACGAGCATTCCCCTCTCTTCGACCCCATGCCATACTCTTCGCATCAAAGTCGCCGTTCACAAAAATTTTCTGGTCCTTATATCTTTCAACATTTTCTATTTTAGAAATATATTCAGCTAAGCTATCATTTGGAGGAGAGTATACACAGTCAAAAAGAATATCTTCATCGTTAAAATCGATAATGAAAACCACTAAGTCTCTCTCAATCTTGATAGGAACTAATTTAACTCTTGATTAAAATAACTGCACGTAGAATACCTACTTGGTATATTGCATTATATCCCTGTGGAGAACCTACCATATGGCAATTAACAATAAATGGTTCGATAACTGCAACAATATCCAATTTATGGCTGAGGATATCCTGAACGAGGACTGAAGAGGCTGCTTTGGAATGAATGGAATTAATTAACCCAAAATTAAGAAACAATTCACTAAGATTATTGAACGTGACTGCTATTAGGACTATAATCAATCCTTCGTTTCAAAAAATATAATTCCCTAAGGTAAGCCTCGCAGCCACGACTTTTTACGCTACGATTCACATCTATTTTGTCATCTCCAAATCTGTCTATTAACACCTTACAGTTACCGCAACTGAATTGTTTTTCACAAGTGTCTCCCTTGTGTCCTTCTACGCCATATTTACACAAATTATTTTCTCCCTATTCGCACATTTTTTGTCGTGCTCCCACACTTATAACAACTGAAGTACTGCATTGGGCTCAGATATTCACGGATCTTGAGTTTCACCCACCCCAGATTCAGTTTTCCAATTTTCATAATTTTTCCAAATGAGTTCGAGTTCAAAGACACTACCCAATTGGATATCCTTTGAGTTTTCATCAAATATTCATGTTTGATATCAGCCTCTTTCAGCACCTCATTCTGTTCTTTCAATTGCTAGATAGACATTTATCTATCCAAATTTTCATCGAGCTTGTATATTATGATTTTAGCATTTGACTTCATTGGTCTTCTAAAAGTCAAGTCTTCTTTCAATTTAGCAAGTCATTACTTTAAATTTCGTCTTCTAAGTTAACCAATTCCTCTGCATTGCATACCTCCAGAATTATACCTCTTTTATTTTTATTTTTAAAATTCCGAATTCCTCTGTTTAATTTCGAAAGGTCAATGGCGGTCTGTAGTCTACTGTTATCCTTCCATTTTTCGCATCTTTCCTTAGGCGAAATTATCGCCACCGGTCCTTCTTCTCAACTCCTGGAACGACTCCTTACACATTTGACCACAGACGAAAAGGAGGGCTCCTCCGGAGATATCGTCACAGACTTCCTTTCCAATAATTTCATAATTTCTTAACGTTTCTGCATCTTTCACATAACCGTAGAGTACTCTGGTTGTTGTCGATTAATTACCGACAAAAAAAACAGAAAGCATTCCTCATAAGTTTTGAAGATTATGTTTCGCAATCGTAATGGCGATATTATAAATAAGTCCAAATTGTCACCGTAGAGTTTCTGCCCTGACTGCAAATATTATTCCTTTTCCCAAACTCTTGAGAAATTGAGACCTGTGGTGTTGTAGCCTGAAATGTATCTTGCGATGGGGAGGTGGCTGATTTGCTTTTGGACGCTTTATTATTCATATCTTCTTAAAATGCCAGCTGATATTTACACTATTTAAGAAACAGGCTCTAATTGCCTGACTTAAATATCCTCTCCAAGAAAATTAATTTTTATATACTTAACAATTTTCACGAAAGGTCAAATTTTTCGCTAAATTCTATATTTACCAAATCTTCTTTTAAATTCTTATGTAGAATAATCCTTCTTGCCATAAAAGGTCCAAACATAACGACGGTTCCTAAACAATAATTACTTTTTATTCGTTTATTACCACTCATTCACTCGAAATTTTTAAAGGATACAAACTTTTATTTGACTTGACGTAATCGTCTAATTTTTACAGTATAATTATCCAGAAAAACCACCTTCAATTAGCTTCAGTTTATTATTACAAAATTGGTATTTTTCACACAGATTCGAATCCAGGCATTCTCATCGTTTTCAGGAGACCGCGGTGGCCTAGTGGTAAGGTCTCGGCCTTGGGGCCGGAGGGTTCCAGGTTCGAGACCCGATTCCACCGAAGATCCGCCGTGTATGGGGCCTGTTGCACGTTAAATCATACGTAGTGGCCAAACGTCCTCCCGCTGGTGTGGCGTGGAAGTTTGGAGAGGGGGGTGCCAGCTCAGGTGTCGTCCTCGTCATCTGACCGAGGTTCAAAATTACGAGGTCCGTCCCAAAATAGCCCTCGTGTTACTTCAAAACGGGACGTTAATATAACTAAACTAAACTAAAACTCATCGTTTTCACATGAATTATCAGGAATCAATGGATAATCAAACAGATATCCTCTCAAAATTGTCCTCAAGCAACTTTCTCAGTCAATCATTCAATCAAAAATGGCGTGTAGTCTTATACGATCAGTCAAACAAATTAAAAGCAGCCAGTTCCAAAATAGCTCAGCTCCAATAGAGTTACAAATAAGAAAAGCAAGGAGGAGACAAAACTGAATCATGTTATTTCTATTCTGGCCAGGGCAGCCATCAGAAAAAAATATATATTGCTTTCGCAGAGGACGAAATACATCCGCGAAAGCATTTCATTAATATCGAATAGCTTCATTCGCTCCTTATTTCTCTGCGACGTTTATGGTGCATATAGGTGAAAGTGGGGTAAAACCGGATAGCTAAGGTTCGAAGGCCTACTGGAGCTAAAATATTCGACAGAGAGCTTCTCAAATTTCATTAAAATATTCATTATTTATCTGAGTATAATATATCTTGCCAGAAAAGTCGCAGTTTCATTACTTTTTTCGATATTAAAAAAAGTCAAACTACCGGTTTTACCCCACTAGTTTGGTAAATCCGGTTACACATGTTAACGTAATGGGAAATAAGGAAAACTCGGTTTTCCGTGGAAAATTTTCAGTCGCTGTTATTTTATATGACAATTTAAGAATATTAGTTACAAATTCACATATAAAGTCACACATTGTCTTCTTCCTCCGTGGCAATGCATTTTTCGTGGAGACAGCTAAGACAGTTTTTACATTGGATCAACCCTTCTTCTTTATTTATATTAGAAAATACATCATTAAAATATAAAGAATCAACGTTTGATAAGTTTTTATTGCCTTAATCGGAGGAATCATCAATGTTGACAGTGCCGGACTTACGAAACTTGGAGTAACCGGTTTTACCCAGAGTGCAGAGGTTCTAAGAAATAAAATAGAACAACCCAATTATTGCAGTAAATCCTTATTGTTTGATAGGATAAAACTCCTTAGTAAACGTATAATAAGCTGGACTAAAAATGGTTTTTAAAAGTTTAATGTTTTTAAGTAAGCGTAGTTTAAATTGAAAGGAACATTAGAAAGTTGACATCTTAAAACAAATAAACCTTCACGGAAGCAGTGAATTCAACAGCTACAACACGCCACCATGACTGTTCCTTTTTCTTGAGTAGTAGAGTGTAATTCAGTATGTGTACGCTAGAAAGAAGAACTAATATTGCCAGAATCAAGGGTTCCCCGGTTTTACCCCACTGTCCCCTACATTTTTGAGGTGTCCGTCTTTGTATTAACGCTTGATTTTGGAGCAACACGAGTGCTATTTCGGGACCAACCTCGTAATTTGGAGCCACAGTCAGATGCAGAGGTCGACACCTGAGAAGGCACCCCCTCTCCAAACTTCCGCATCAAACCAACGTGAGGATCTTTGGCCCCCTACGCATAATTTAACGTGCACCGGACCCACTTACACGGCAGCTTTTTATTGGAATCGGATTTCGAACCTGGAGCCCTCCGGCCCTAAAGAAGAGACCTTACCAACAGGCCACCACAGCCCTAAATTTTGGGAATAATTTCACCAATTCATTTTTAAATGTCCATTTGTCTCACGGCATAGTATTTTATAAACTGCTTTTATGAATCAGTAGAATTAAAAAACTTTTTTTATTCTTTACAGACGAAACACATAGTTCTCTTGCCTACCAATTCAGAATTACCCTGAATACAATCTCGGGTACAGAGAATAAATTTTCTTCCTCCTAAAATGTTTATTGTGAAAAGGAGTTCAGCTTAAATTTAATTTTAAACTTTTTTTGTTTTTATTTTTATTTTCAGCCATTCTTAAATTAGTTTGCAGTTATCTTGTAGCTGTTCTTAAGGATCATCTTCGAACTCCAGCAACAGAACCAGAATGGAAATCTGTCAGTGAAGAATTTCAAATCATGTGGCACTTTACAATGTGCATAGGAGCACTTGGTGGGAAGCATGTGAAGATTTCTCGCCCTCCAAAATCTGGGTCTCTATGCTACAATTACAAAGGCGATTTTAGTATAGATTTGAAATTTCTTTTCACGGATGTGGGTACCAATGGTCGGATAAGTGATGGTGAGGTTCGGGCGAAGTGTAAATTAAAATCAGCTCTGGAAAAAAAATTAAAATTCCAAAAGCTAGTTTTTTGTCTGCTACTCCAAATAATGTCCCCTAAGTAATTGTAGCTTTACTTTTCATTCCTCTTTCATTCAGTCTAATGAAGCCTTTTCCAGGTAGAGGCGTGAATGTAGAGGAGAGAATATTCAATTATCGCTTATCCAGAGAACTTAGAGTGTCTGTAAACGCATTCGGAATTCTTGCTGCTCTGATTTCAGATTTTCAAGCAGAGACTTCTCACAAATATTGAGAATGTTACACAAATGGTGATGGCCTGCTGTGTTTTCCACAATTTTTTAATTGCTAACCACTCTTCTATCTGTACCCACCTTCTAGTACTGATGTAGAGGACAAAAAAGCGGACAAATAAGAACAGGCGATTGAAGGAATTATTCTTCAGAAACCTTTGTTCCGTTAACGAAACAACAAAGTAATAAAAAACCTGCAGAGTTGGCAAAGGATGTAAGAAAAATATTCTGCACCTACTTGAATGGCATTGGTGCTGTGCCATGGCAGGAAGACATGTGTATATATCATTAAAATATATTATTACCATCTATATATATTCCGTTTCTTGCATTTCCTTCTCTCTTTTTTTCTATAACAGGCTCATTTTGAAACGTAATTGACATTTCGTTCACTCTAAAGAGTTTAATGTGCCTCTATGTTCTTAAGATTATTTTATCCAACTTTTAAAAGAGATTACTGTATACAAGTTTTAAAATCCTTTTGTGTCTTTGAAATGTTTTTGTGATTGTCTGTATTCAACTTTCGAATTATTAATGAGTTTATAAATTTTTTTATGGTTTAGTGTTTAAAAGTTTCAACATTGTTTTTAAGATGTTTTTTAATATCTTTAAAATTCACTGATTTCAGCTTTTTTTCTTCCTGTATGTTGTTCATTTTGTGGATGGCCTCTGTATCTGGGGTTTCCTCTGTAGTGTGCTTTTCTTATTAATAAATAATTAAAATAGTAATGTAATAGTAGTAGTAATGTTTATATTTGAAATATATGAATGAAATAAAATTCACTTGATGGAAATGAATTTTTGCTTATCGAATTTTCAAATCTGCATCATATATAAAGCAAATTAGCATAATATATAAAAGTTTTTTCTTCATATCTTACATTATTGATAGCTTTAAAGTTTAGAAATAGAAGATAAAAATGCAAAAAATGAATTGCACCTAGATCTTAATTCTTTTTGTATTGGGTTAAATGGATTTTTTAAAAAATACTTATAAATATGCATGCATGGTTAAAAATAAAGATAGTTAAGGTGAAATTCTAGAACTGAATTCTTGCTTTTGAATAAAATGTACTCATTTTTTATTAAAATATACTCATATAAATAAGTACTCGGCAGATATAATTTTTAAATGGTTCCTTTTTCCCATATGCATTTTTATATCATTCTTAAGCGATTAGGTTTCTTATGCGACACATTTTATAGAATAATTCCTTCGAAGATCCGTTTCTACATGCAAATGGGATTAAATAAACTGTGATTCACTTTTAGCATTTTTCAGTAGTCATGATTTCGTAAAAAAAAAAATGAAAAACACCGGGTTTAAAAATTTCATTACAAAAAATATTAAGTAAAATTAGTTTATATCAAATTAGTTATTTTTAAAAAATAACCTAACATACATAAATAAGTCCGAAGGTTACAATTTTATAAACATTTTTCCATTACCATAGTTTGCAATAGCTCTAAATAAGTTTAGTAGTAACTTCGAATTTTTCTTTCAAAATTAAGAAATTTAAGAATTTTTATTTATTACAATTTTTTCCACTCAATGCATTAAGAAAACAATTCTTAATTTTATTTGTCAAATATTCTTTTCTGCATTAACAAAACAATTCATAATTCTATTTGCCAAATATACTTTTTTGCATCCCATGGCGATGGCGAAAAGACGATTGTGAAATGGCCTCTGTGTAGCCAACGTTAACGAAAATCGCGCCTTTTTTGTCAATGACGTCACTATCAAGTCGAACCTGATTGGTTCAGTTATTCAGGACGACGGTCTTCGGCGGTAGCTTTTCGGAAAAAGAAAAAGAATCGAGGTCGTTTCCCGGGGTAATAAAACAGGTACCAAAGAACTAGCAGTTTGGCCGCTGTCTGAAGACGGAGAAAAATCCCGTAGTGAGATAGGGCCTTAAGACAGAAAAGATGCCGTCAAAAGCAACTGCATCGGTGATTTCATTAAAATAGACAGCATTAACTGTGAAGATGTGGTTTTGGAGATAAAGGAATTGATTTCTTCTCTGTCTGTTGGTGTGGATAATATACCTTCTTTTATTATCAATGGATGATCAGAATTTTTGATTTACCGCTTCTTATTTTATTTAACCTTTCGTTGAAAACTAATGTATTTCCACATCAATTTATTCCTGTTTTTAAGAAAGATAATAAATAAGATTGTAAAAATTATCGCTTCATTGCTATTTTAAGTCCTTTGTCTAAAAGTTTCGAAATTATAATTCATAAAAAGCTTTTGAAACAGGTTAAAAACCTAATTCATTTATCTCAACATGGATTCAATCCAAAATGCACAACAACCACTAATTTATTCTGTTTGACAAATAAGATTATTTCTTCAATTGAAACTGGCTCTCAACTTCATGTTATTTACATCGACCTTTCCAAGGCTTTTGATTCTATTGATATTGGGATTCTCTTAATGAAATTAAATAATACTGGTTTTCTTGTAAATCTCTGACCGATTAGCTTCATTCGTATTTATGTAATCGGACCCTGTATGTTTATATTTAAAATGCTGTTCCTAATGAGTTTTTAAATACGTCTGGCATCCCACAGGGCTCTAATCTTGGACCCCTGATTTTTATTTTATTTATTAATGACCTTTGTTGTGTTTTAAAGTACACTGAATATCTTTTATCTGCTGACGACTTGAAATTGTTTAGGCTAATACGATCAAATTTAGATGCTGTTCTTTCACAAAGAGATCTTGACTATTTCTTTGAGTGGTGCACGGACAGCAAGCTCCTCCTAACTATTTAAAAATGATGTATTCTTAGTTATACACGAAATACTCAACCTTTGACTTACGATTATAAAATTAACAATCTTGTTTTATATCGCTCAAATTCATTTACTGATTTTGGTATCATCTTTGAAACTAAACTTGACTTTTATCAACATATTGATGCCCTGGTCTCTAAGGCATATCGTAGGCTTGGAATTCTTAAGCGCAAAACCAGGGAATATTCCAGTGAACTTGCTTTAAAGGTATTGTACTACACTCATGTCCGATCCAATCTTGAATATTGCAGTATTATCTGGGGTCTAATTACAGAAATAAGATTGAAATTATCTTGCGAATTCAAACTAAATTCTTTCGATATTTATTTTACAAGAAAAATGAATGTTTCTTACGGGATATATCTTCTTCACGTCTACTTGATATTTTTAATATACCTTGTTTATGTTCAAGACGTGATCTTTCTTGTGTTCTCTTCTTTTACAAAGTCATTAATGGCTTGATTGAGTGCAATTATATACTAATCTACATACACTTTGCTCTACCTGCCAAATATTTAAGAAACAAAAGTTTATTTCAAAATGTATTTTCGATATTTAACTATGTGAACAAGTTCTCTTTGTAAAAATTTCATAAAATTTTTAAAAAGTTCTCTGATGAACTTAACGTTTTTCATATGTCTCCAGATGTTTTTAAATTTAATTGTTTATAACTTTTAAATTCATGATGTGTTTCCTTTTGCCTTTTTCACTCGTTATTTCTAAATTTGTCATGATTTTTAATTTTTCCGTGCTCTATTGCATTCCTTTTTCTAATTCTGCATCGTTTTTGTAGTGTTTTTTAATATTTTGTGTGCGTCTGTGTTCAATCGTTGCACTCTGTGATTGTATTCTTTTCTTTTTATTGTGTGTTTTCTTCTTTAAATAAATAAAAATATAGAGTTTATAGATTTTTAACAGGTTATCTGTGGAACTTGATATTTTTAATATGACATTTCGTGTTTCTGAGAATAAATGTTTACAACTTTAAAATTCCTAGTGTGTTTGTAATAGTTTTGCGATTGTGTGTATTCAACTTTTAAGCCTTTGTGTTTTTTTTAAATT
Organism: Araneus ventricosus; assembly: GCA_013235015.1. Taxonomy (NCBI): domain Eukaryota; kingdom Metazoa; phylum Arthropoda; class Arachnida; order Araneae; family Araneidae; genus Araneus; species Araneus ventricosus. Next base: position 97,239 of record BGPR01000621.1, read on the forward strand.
TTTTAGATTCATTCATTTTAATTTTTAAATCTTTAATGCATTTTTATGTTATTAAGATTACTGTAAGGTAAGTGCTCCAGTAGTGGGCCACGTACCAGTAGTGGGCCACTTGAATTTTTAAGTCGAAAAACAAGAAATTCCAACATTCCAATGAAATAAGAGATCTGCCTCTGGTAGGCTGAAACCCTTATCAACTAAATACCAAGGCACAGCCTTTATTTCCTGTTTAGTTAGGAGCTAGAAAGTTTGTTGCTGAAGTTGGTCTCTGAGAGAAGCATTTTTAGCTTATTCTTAGTGATTTCCTTAAGAGGTAACTTTTCATTCAACTATTTTTTAGCATACATTCTATTTGTTTTTAAAATGAATTGTTATTGATATTATTTGATTATATAATGAATGTATTATAAACTATCTTTAAATTAATTAATATTGATAATTTATGGATAGTGAAGGGTGGCGCACTTTTGGATCAATGTTTTACTAAATGCTCCAGTAGTGGGCCTAGGAAGGCCAGTACTGGAGCACATGCTTTCTCTCAAAATAGACTGTTTTGTGATGTTTAATAAGAAGGTTATATCTTGTAAAGTCTTTTTATTTAATTAGATTTGCTTTATTTTTATCAAAACCAGTAGTAGGCTACATGGTCCACTTCTGATACACTAATGGCCCACTACTGGTACACTAATAGAACATTCTGACTAATTACTTAAATAATAATTATTTTTTAGTTCTGCTGAGGAAAAGACTGATATTCAAGAATTAGTTGAGCTCTGTAACGAGGCAGACAATAATAACTAACGCATTGCTGGACCATCGAAAAATATTCCATCACCATTTAAAAGGTCTCTTTTCTGGCTGCAGAGGAAAGATGATAAAAGAAAAAAAAAAGATTTATTCAACATAAAATATCAAAATTTAATATCCATAATGCCCCAAACAGAACTTAAAATGAAAGATAGATAATTAGCATATACCTTTAATAAAAAAATTGGCTGTTAGAGAAAAAATGTAAATCTCATGTGACTAGAATCTATAAATAAAAGATTTCACCTATATCAAGCCATTTTTATTGCATTTTTATACTGTATAATGTTAATGTATTGTTATTATTACTATATATAATGATTTTATTCTTTTTTCTTTGGCACAATTGACAAATCTGGGTGGCCCACTTTTGGTATGCCCACTACTGGTACATCAAAAGTTTGCTATGCCCACTTCTGGTGCATAGGAGTGATCTAAGTTTTTAATTTTTAAAAAATTATATTACAATTATTTTGATATTTCAGGGGATTATTATTTTAGATAAAAGTTTGAACAACCATAAAAAAATATAGATTAGCGAAACTTCTCAAAAGTTTAGATGATAATTGAGGAAATACCCTTAAGTGGCCCACTACTGGAGCATTTACCTTATACAGCTTTTCATATCCTAGTGTGCTTTTTATTGCCTCTATGACTGAGTCTGTTCAAATTTTAAATTATTTAAGCATATGTAAAAAAATTTTATGGTCATAACTTTTTTATTCTCACTATATTTTAAATTTTTTTACGACGACAGTTATACAACCTTTGATTTTCCAATAAGTTTTTAAATATCTTTAGCATGCATTGATTGCGGCTTTTGTTTTTTGTGAGTTTTATGCCCATTTTCACTCTGTAACTGGAGTTCTCTCTTTAGTGTTCGTTTCTTTCTAAATAAATAAATAATAGAGGAGAAGAAGTATAGATTGGGGGAATCCTAATAAATACCAACGATTTAATGTATGATAATATAGTTGCTATTCCCCTTGGGAGGCTCATTCATTTAAATGGACAATTTGTGATCCACAGGCTTATGGAGTCTATAAGATTTTTACTGATGGCTCTGAAACCGAAACCGGATATGGTGCGGTTTGCCAACATAATAATATAGTTTGTGAATGCTCTATTCGATTAGATGAAAAAGCAACTATTTGTATGGCCGAGGGCTTTTCTATCTTGGATGTTATATTATTAATTAAGGCTGGTTGTTCGGTTGGTTGTGTGGGGTTAAGGGAGGAAGAGCCATTACTGACCAAACTACTCCAATCAAATTATTTATTAGAGATAAATTCCAGGAATAACATATTTTTTCTGACTCCAGATCAGAATTAATGGCTCTTGAGTCATTAAGAGATGAAAACGGTATAATATTCAGTATTAAAAATTTTTTTGGAAGATTGCCTCTGGATCTTCCAACATTGGGTTAAAGCCCATGTGGGGGTCCAGGGGAACGAATATGCAGAGCGGCTTGCCGAACGTAGAACCGCGAAGGAGAAGGGTAGACAAAATTACAAAAATCACAAGATCTTGGATAAAAACCAAAATTGATAAGGAAATAGGGTATAAATGGCAAGTCAGATGGGCAAATTCTCAAAAGGAAGATATTTATATGGACATTTACCGGACGTATCCATCAAGCTCTGTCTAAGCGATTTCTATACTAATCAACTTTTAACAGCTTATGGGGCATTTCCAATTCACTAATGTCACTTCTTCGGTAGGAACACAATATGTTATTGTGGTTTAGATGAAGGAACAGTGACGCATTGCTTGTTTGGATGCCCAAGATACTCTCTGGCTGAACTTAGCCAAGCCTGAGCCTTGTGCCAAGAAACAACAACAAACAAACCAAGCACAAACTACTCTCATATTAGAGCACTATTTTTCCCGGAAGATTACGCCAAACTTAGACTTTAGGAACTTATTAAAGACAAAAATGCTTGTAGTGTCTTAAGAAATATTTTTCAAGATGCTGTGTTAAGATCCTTGAAGAATTGATCCTCTGTGGTCCTTTCATTATTTTCTTGGAAAATTTCTAACCTTCAATTTCTTTCGGAATCAACTCACAAGTGTTTCGTCTCATTTATAGCACTATATCCAAAATATTTTGATTGGACAGACATTTTATGATTAGTTTAATTGGAAATAATTGTTTTTGCTATTAAATTCTATGCAATACTGTTTTTTTGAAGTTCCGACACAAGTTGTGTTGAAGTTTGTATACATTGCATATATTTATGAAAATGGAAATAAAGACTTGTTGGTGAGGTTCGGCGGGTCTTCCGGAGGATGGGTGGGTCAAGATGGATCTTAGTTGGTGGAGGTTTTGTGCTTGTGTTACTTTGTCAGTACTTGACGATTTGTTTGGCACTCATGAGCATTTTCACATATTGGGGTTCGAGGCGGCGGTTGTTTTTAACCCGGATACTTCGACAGGGTGGGGAAATTTCTTATCGTTACCCTCTCAGCGAAAATTAGAGGAAAAGGAAAACATAAATATATATACAGACTCAAGATCTGTATTACAGGCAAGTGAATCAACTAAAACTTACTCTAGCATCATCTCGAAAGTTAAGAAAATTCTAACAAAAAAGAAAAGTGTCAAATTATATTGGTTCAAAGCCACATAGGATTTGTTAATAATGAAATTTCAGACAAAACGGCCAAGAATGCAACGGAAAGAGAGGAAACGGAAAAAAAATTTACAAAAAACCTGGCTGAAACAGCAATTAAATGATTGATTGATTGTTTTTTTATGGAACAAGGGCAAACATTGGCCAAGCTGCGGCATATACTTGATAAGTTATAACAAAATTTTAATTCATGAAGAACTAGTGAGTTCTAATTAAAAACGCATAAAATGTAATGAAAAATTAAATGCTATGCCAAAAAACAATGTCATCGACAAAAGGGAAAACGTTGATATTGTAAGGTTCACCCAGTATGTCTCGAAAATCAGGATAAGCCTTTGGGAAGTACTTCTGCCGTAAAACACGGTATTTAGGGCACTCACAAAAAATCTGTCTTGCTGAAATAATTATGCTGCATCTTGAGAAACTCGGGACTCGATCCGCATGAAGTAGACGTTTATGAGTAAAATATGTATGGCCCAATCGAAGTCTCGCTAATTTTACACTCATTCGGTCATTAAGATTATCAGGTTAAAACCCGGCAATAGATGGTTGAAAAGAGTGTAATTTGTTGTTTAATTCCAGATCCCATGCATGTTGCCATTTAAGAAGTAGGTTTTGCTTTCGAACTCGGTCTATGTCCTGAAAAGAGACGAAAATCTCTACGTTTCAGCTAACTGCTTTTGACGAAACATCAGCTTCATCGTTATCAGTGATGGCAACGTGCCCTGGAATCCAACAGAATAAAATAGTAAAATTTCGGTCTTATAGTTTAAAATATAATTTTACCGTACTAAGCACCTTATCTGGATGTGTTTAAAATAATTTCAATTGAGCTTTTTGAATCTATATAGATGATCCGCTCTTTCTTGGATAAAAGTCTAATTGCCCTTAAATCTGTATAAATTGCAAAATTTCTGAGGTAAAAACTGAACAACGTTTGTTTAGTGTTCTAGAAATGTCGATATGGTTAAAACCGACAGCTGAACAAGCATGGTCGCCGATTTCTGAACCATCTGTGAAAACAGTATCATATCTTTCCAATTTTTGTATGTGGTAGCAGAATTCTTGTATATAAACAGAAGGCGTAGTTGTTGACATAAGCAGTTTATTAAAATCATCAATGGTAAGAACGTTTGTGCTTCTCCAAAGTGGAGGCACGTCTTCTTTAGGTAAATTATCAATGTTTTTAAAGTTAAAAATCTGTAAAAGAGGACCCATTCTATGACCAAATGATGGAATAAAAGATACCCTTTTCTCATAAAACTGGCCAAAATGGGTTTTATAACCCTTTTATATGAGGGATGAGAGGGGTTTTGCTTTATTTTAAAATAGTATTTGAGAGAAAATCTCTAGCTTCGTAACTGCAAACATGGCTCTCCAGTAATTAAGTATAAGCTTTGAACCGAAGAAGTTGGAAAAGCTTCTGATGCTAGACGAAGCCCTTGATGGTGAACAGTGTCCAGCTGCTGAAGGATTGAGGAAGAGATGAACTTTTACAACCCCAGGTTGTATTTGATAAAACTTTTGATAAATTTAAAGACTGAATACATTTTTTAAAATGGGAAATATGGGGAAGAAAAGTTAATTTAGAGTCAAATAAAATGCCTAAAACTTTTAGACTGGCACAACCGGAATGGCTGCATCTTTTAGCAGAATTACTGGATCAGGATGCATGCCACGGACTTTGTTGAAATTGGTGAGTGTTGTTTACGTGAAGAAAAAACGAAACCGTTCAAAACAGCACATTATTTAATAGATTTTATAACAGTTTGCAATTGCCGTTCAATAAAAGACATGTTCAGACTTAAACAATGGATCTGAAATTCCACAACAAATAATGACCTTTGAACATAAGGTTGAAGTTTATGAATAATTCCATTGATTTTTATAATAAATAAAATAACACTTACAATACTACCTTGCGGTACTACCTCATTTTGAATAAAATTGTCCGAAATGTTGAGGGGTTTATAGGGAGGGTATAATCAGGAAATCCCTTCACAATAAAGGATTTTTTACATTTCAAATGTGTAATTATTTTATCTAGGTGTTGAAATCGTGAAATTATGAAGTGAACAATACTAAAATAAATCAAATTTTACATATATAATTTTTATTTGTGACTAAAAATAAACATTATGCATACTTTCTTCAAAACATGATTATAATGAAGATGTGAAAGTATGTTTTTTAAACATAAATTCATTTCGTTATGAAAAAATGAAGTAATATCAAAGTAAAATCATGACAAAGATAAATCTGAACTTATAAAAGGAAGTGTCTGTGTGTGTCATTCTATGCTTTTTTAAAATTTTGTTGCAGTCATTATACCACGGGCAATGCCGTGCGGGTGCTGCAAGTGCATAATCTTTCACAAAAGCAAACTTTCCAGAATTGTTTGTTATGCTACTGCAAAATGCCTGTTATAAATTGTTTAAATTTTTCAAAATAACTGTTGCTAATATAAGTTAAAAATAACATATCTGCCATTTGGTATATATAACTGCAAATTTATAATAAACTCAGCTTTTGTACATAATTATAGCAACACTAAAAGTAAGCAATTAATTGGAAATCATGGCCGGGGAGAGTGATAAACATTCTGTACTTACTAACTGGAGCTTATTATTTTAACCATTTTATATAGTTATTGAATTATTTACTTCTGTAACAAATAACATGTAGGCTAAGACTCTCAGTTTTCTATCTATCTTTTACTGATAAATTCTCACTCTCCAACTAAACATTCTTTTTTTTTAAATAATTCAGATTTTCAGCTTTTTATTGCATTAAAGTTTTGTGGTCACTTCTTTTTCTTCAGCACTCTTCTAAAGAAAAATTAAATGATAAAAATTATTTCTCTTTGAGTTCTAATCCAGAACAGTTTGATGAAGATTTGCTTAATATTGCCCGTACAGCTCTTAGTTCAAACATTTTATATAGACGCAAATATTTCTTTGAAAAGATATCTATTGCTGCAGTGAGACATCTGAACAAAAATACAGATCTGTAAGTTATACAATTCATTAAGAAATTCTCCTTAACTGATTCTTTCCTAGATGATGATTAGTTTCTGTGAATTTTTAGTTTCTTAATTTTTAAAATGTCTCCTATGATGGCATCATTAATGTTAATGGCCGCTAACGGTACAACTGTGCTCTCATAATGTAAATAAATTCATCTTCATTTTTAACCTCACATCTGTATTTATCTGAGTATAAATGATCATAAAACATGGAGCTTACGCAAGGATAAATGTTAGGGAATTTCTTAAGCGGCAAAATTTAAAATGGCGACACCCGCTTACCAGATTAGGGCGCGTCTTTTCATTCCAAAGTGAAGATTGGAGTAAATGGATACTGTAGCGCTGCGGTCAAGGCTTCAGACAGAGAAGTGAACTGGCGATATCGAGTTTAATGTTACTACAAATAGATGCGCAGCTGTGCAGCAATTCAGAGTTTTCGAATCATTCCTTGTTTTGTTTTAGAAACCGACGTCGCTTTTGTTTATGTGAATAAAGATGTTGTCTGTAGGCTTCGAGTTGGTTATTTGCATCATTAATTAGTAGACAGTACAGATACCAAGATTTTAAAGATTCTGAAGCGCATCTGGATTGATTAATAAGCTTTAAAAAGAAAAGGTAAATTCTCTTTTATATTTGATGGGATCTCAATCCGAAGAAATATTTAGAACTTTCAGTTTGAAGCAAACTTAAGTTGATTCATACGAAGTAGTTAAAGATAAATTTGAAAGCTATTTTATTCGAACTGGTAATATAATCTATGATCTTTATAAATTCAATATGCGGATGCAAGAGGAAGATGAAGCACTAGAAGATTTTATTACTGCACTCCATAATTTGGCGCAGAACTGCAAATTTCCGCCAAGTTTTGGCGATGAAGCTATCAGAGATAGAATCGTTTGCGGCATGCACGTTAAACGAGTATCGGAAGAATTGCAGCTACAAGCAGATCTCAAGCTGGAAAAAGCAATTAACATCACCAGACAAGCTGAAATAATTAAAAAACAGCAGCCATTTATCACAAATCATGAGAATAAGATGCCAAATTGGGCAGATAAAATAACAGCCAAACAAATTCCAAAGTTTATTTCTGTAAAAAGCAAGCAAATTGGCTACTCTAAACGAGAATATCCGGGGAAGTAGAAATAGAAAAGAAAACGAAGCTTAGTAAATTTAGATAAATTGTTCCAAAACAGAAATTCAGTGCAAATGGTGTGGAAATAGTTAAATATATTCAAAAGAACAGTGTCCAGCTAAAAATTCCATATGTAACGCCTGTAAAAAGAAAGATCATTATTCCAAGGTATGCAGATCAAATGTAAAAGTGAATGCGCTCACAGGAGAAGAAAACATATCATCATCATTCTTGTGGAAATTTAAAGAACTCTTTTTCTGAAGGCAAATGGAGAGTAAATGTTTTGGTTGATAACAAGCTACTTCATTTCAAAATTGATACTGGTGTTGATCTCACTATGATTTCTAAGAAGATATTCTAGTCAGCTGGGGAAATAAGAAAAGGCTGCTGCCATTCAATAAAAAAAATTTTTGTCCGGATGAAAACAAATTAAAGGTTCTAGGACAATTTCAGGCTAAACTTCAATATGGTAAGCAACATTTCATAGGAAATATTTATATAATTTCAAATTTACATGTATCACTTTTGTGCTGTACAGATTGAGAAAAATGGAAGTTGATTGCAAGAGTAAATGAAATGAAAGCAAAATTTGATCCAAAGTTGCAATTTCCTAAACTTTTCACACGGATTGGAAAAATTTCAAAACCTTACAAGATAAAATTAAAGGAAAATGCCAATCCTTATGAAATCATGGTTCCTAGAAGAGTTGCTATTCCTTTGAAGGATGCACTTCAAAAGAAACTGAATGAAATCATAGAACCAGTAGATGATGTTTCTTATTGGTGTGCACCAATGGTAATAGTGCCAAACATCCAATAACCAATATATAATATCATCCAATAATCAGTAAATAAACCAAAATATCCAACGCGAGACATATCCAATGGCATCTGTAGATTACACTAAAACAGAATTTAACAATGCCAAAATATTCAGAATAATCGATTCCAACTTTGTATTTTGGCATATAATGTTGCATCCTGAATCTTCTGCATTGACAACATTCATTACTCCTTTTGGTAGATTCCAATTCAAACTTCTTCCATTTGGGATTAGCTCTGCTCCTGAAGTGTTCCAGAAAGAATTAAAGAATGTCTTAAAGGTCTGAATGAAGTAACTGGGCTGATGGAGGAATTTGTGATGTATGGTGAAATTGAAAAAGCACATGACCTGAAAGATAGCAAACTTTCTCAAGTTTTAAAAAGATTACAAAATTTTGGATGGACTCTAACTGCGGAAAAATGTCAGTTTAGAAAGAAGTCTATCAATGTTTTAGGACACATCATTTCTACTGATGGTGTATGCCCTGATCCCACGAAAACAGATGGAATGAAGAAAATGTCACAGCCAACTAATAATACAAAGCTCAAGCGTTTAAAGCAATTCACCATGCCAAGAGGCATGGTGAATTTCTTTAAAAAGTTTGTACCTAATCTGGCTGATATGGCAGAACCTTTACATGCAATGTTGAAGGCAGATACAAATTGGACTTGAGGTCCGAATCAAGAAAAGGCATTTGAGAGAATTAAAGACAGTTTAAGCAATCCTCCAGTGTTAGCTTATATGAAGAAGAAGTCAGTTTATTTGTGTGCTGATGCATCATCTTATGGCATAAGAGATATTCTCTATCAAATACAAGACAGTTCTAAACAATTGCCTATGCTTCAAGGACACTTTCTGCAACTGAAGGAGGTTATGCTCAAATAGAGAAAGAAGAAAATTGAAAATTCCATGACTCTATTGTTGGCCTTATTGTAAATATTGAAACTGATCATAAACCTTTGAATATTATGAGACATTCTTTCTTGATTTTTGTTATCTAATTTTTAGATTTAATTACTTTTCGTTGTGCTTGAGAAAAAGTGGGGTTTTCTTCCTACCAAAAGCAGGGAGAGACCCCTAAGCTTCTTCATCGTACAGGCCAATCTGTTTACTTCCTAATTTATGTTAAATAATAGAAAGATTAATTATAAATAGATTTCAGCCACGGTTTCATGATAACAATATCATTACTGTATATCAATTTGGTTTCAGAGAACTTAAAAATTCAGAAACTGTAATAGATAAAATAGTAACAAAAATAATTATACAAGGGATAAATCATATGCGTTCTTGGTATGTACTGATATCAAGTCTGCATTTATAATGTGGATTGGACTGTAATTTTCAATAAATTCCATTTGTATAATGTAACATTCTGTTATTAATTTCATTTATTACTATTTAAAGAGTATAACTGTTTCATTTATTTATAAAAAATTTGTTATCACTAATTCAGTTTTAAGGGGTGTCCCCAGGTCTCAGTCATTGTACCATTCCTGTGGAATTTTTCAATGATAAACTCTTATTAAATTCGGGAAAAAAATTTCTTCAGGCTTTTGCTGACTACCTGGCACTTGTCACGAATGGTGAAACAAGGAAAAACGGAACGAAATACTGAAGAATTGCTGAGTTTGGTTAATCTTACTTTAAATTCTCTCAAACTTGCCATTTCGTATGACAAGTGTCAGGCCGTTGCCTTTTGGAACAAGCCTTTTCATAATTCTAAATCAACTTTTCAAAGAGATCCTATTTTTAAATTGAATAATTTTAATATTAGGGTTACAAATTCATTAAATTATCTTGGAGTTTATTTTGAACCTTTACTAAATAGGTCTAAACTAATCATTTTACTCTCAGGACAAAAATTTACTCATTTTTGGCTAATTTAGACAAAGTTGTAGGCTCGAATTGGAGCACACACCCTAAACCTTTTAAAGAATGGTATTCTACTGTCGTAGCGAGTTCGCTTCTCTATGGCGCTGGTGTCTGGGGAGGGAGTTCTCTAGGGATGAAATTATAAAAATATTACCATTGCAAAGACCATTTTTGTTAAGGATCTCGAGAGCTTACAGGACATATCCAACTAGTGCATTGAGTGTATTGATGGGAATTCCTCCTCTACACTTAAAGACTTTGGCGCTTTAAAACAATTTAATATTTGGACAAACCACAATAATTTTTATCAAGATATTTGTGGCTCATCTATTCTCGATTCCTTTTGCTCTAAAAAAGGGCTTTTATCGAAATATACACTAATTAAAATAGATTCGGTAATTATAGATCCTACTTTTGAGGTGCACACGGATGGATCGGGTATTGATGGTAGTATCGGTGTCTCCGTGTACATCTTTAAAGACCGAGCTTTATTTATTTATTTATTATTTCAAATTAAAGAACTATAATACTATTTTTCAGCAGAAATTGCAGTTATTAATTTCGCTGTGGGCTGGGCTTTGGAAAATGGCTAGAAAGTTAATATATTTACAGATAGTCTGTCGTCTATTCAGGTTCTTCGGAGTCACCATACAAGATCAATTTTGTTGTTGACATTAAAAAGAATATTAGTCAAGCGAGTGATTCTGTCGGCTTGTCCTGGTTGAAGGCCCATGATCACTTCGCTAAACTAGCTACCGTAATGGGAGAAGAACTAATTATTCCTGGGCCATATTCGTACTTGAAAAGGAGGATTAGAGAAGATCTTATTTCAAATTGGAGTAAATTCTGGACTGATTCTGAAACTGGTTGAAGAGTATTTGAGTTTTTGCCTTCATCGGACCATGAGCTTTTGATCTTTAATAAATTTTTAATTTATTTTTTAACAGGTCATGGCCCTTTCATTTCTTATCTTCAAAGACTTAAGTTAGCTAATAGCTCAATGTGCATTTGCTGGAAACTTGGTGATGCCGATCACTATGTTTTTGATTGTGTTTTTACATTGAAATTTAATCTAACTGAATCTTGAGACTGGTTAAAAAATATCTGGTTTAAAAATATTTTAAATAATATATGTTCACTGCTCAGGATCCAGAGGAGTTGTGAAGTCTTCAGGGGTGTTGTCATCATGTTCTGAACTCTGGGGATTGTTAAATGGAAATTGGTTGCAATTCTTTTAATTTACTTTGTTTGTAATTATATATTTATTTTTTAATTTACATTTTTCTCTTCGTGTTCGTCTAATGCGTTGTTTCTTTGGGCTTTATTGTATTGAGATTAGAATTTGTTTCTTGCACGTAAGAACTTATGTGAGTTGTATTTGATTTCCTGCATTTTCTGTACTTTATGTAGATTTGATTTGAAGGATTGATAAATACTGTTCCCTGAAGAGCCCCGTTATGCTCTAAAACCTTTTGAGTTGAGCGGGTGCTCTTGGGCTATTAAAAAAAATATATTGAATTTTATGAAATTTGAATATCCCGAGTACCCATCTGAACTTATAAATTAAATGCATCATTAAATTTGAAATTTGACGATTAATACTCGAAAATTCAAGTATAAAAATTATTCATTTGCGAAAACCCTCTCATCAATTTGTTTCTCTTAGAAAACAACAGAAATTCTGCTGGCTGCAATGCATTCAACTCTCTAAGTCGTAATGGTATTGAACTGTAATTTTTATATAAGATGCCTTAGATATGTGGCTTCGAAGTTATGAAAGAGTGTATTTACTTCAAATACTCATATTTCCTCAAATATTTAAGGCATTTAATTCACATTTTATCACAATGTTTCTCAAACATATTTTTTAGGATTCAGCAAGTCTAACAAAATTTGGCTGAAAACTCTGCATATTTTAAGCAAAACAAATGAGAAAAATTTGGGATGTTTTAAAGAAACCATTATATTCTCGTATATTCATGAAATTTTAATGAAAATGGATGCACGAGCAATGTGCAGAAGAAGTAAAACGATTGATGAAAGTTTCAAAATATTATTAGCACCCTGTGAAACGGGGTGAGCCGAAATCCTTTCCTTCTTCATGAATTTGTGGGCGGTCCCCTAAATGTCCTCGTGAAAAAATCTTCACGGTAAAATGTTAGTTCCCACGATTGTACCTTCTATGATTCTCTACAACTGATTGTGGACCATTGTATTCAAATTAACTCCAAATGTTTCGCATTTGACCAATCTTGCAGTACTTTTGGCAAGTAGTGTATACCTATCTCTAAGGTTTAAAACTTAAGTATTGGGCCATGTTTAGATTGGACACCTAGTTTATACCTGATATTTTAAGTGATTTGGATATAATCTCTATATATGGTTTGTATTTTTATTTTGTTGATGTTGATATTTATCTTTCATGCACCGATTCGGCATAGCTGTAAATAATAATAATAAAGGATGCCATTGCACTAAAAATCCCTTACCCTTCATATATTGCCAGGGACTTTTAGAGAAAGATGTCGAGTAAAGACGACGAGGAAAACACTTTAATTAAAGTACTTCCCAACACATTATCGGATTTATCACATGCCTCCACTAGAAAAGCTAAAATATCGTCGTCGACCTCCACACAGGTGCCTGTGCAGGAAAATCCTACTTTGACATCTACAGGTACCTGTAGTACCAGTAAAGGTGTTTGTGGAAACAATGCCCGAGGACTTTATTAAATCAGCTATTTAATTACAGACAAAGGTACTACATTTTATTGACTATAAACCCAAAACATTTAAGTAAGATTATAAAACTATTCTTAGGGAATACATGACGGACTTCATTTCTGTTGTGGGTAGGCAACAAACCGTGCCGTTGCCTACAGTTGTGCTATGAAACAAAAGCGTAGAAGACCAATAAGTAGGAAAAAAGATGAAGGTACTATAGCGATAATTTAAACCAAGAAGGACGAAGATAAGATTGATGTAAGGAAAAAATAGCAAGATGTAGTTGATCTATAAGGTTAAAGGTTGGAATTAAAAATATTAGAAATATAAAAAGGAGGAATTTTTATAGAATGTGGGAGCGAGGATGAATTCAACAAAATCAAAGAAGAGGTCGAGACTAGTCAGCTTTTAAACAAAGATCTTGCTGTTAGAAAGCCATTTAGGGCCAACCCGAAAATAATTATTTATAGAGTGAATGAAGATATAAAATTAGACGAAGCAATTTAAAAAATAAAAGGGAAAAGGAAGAGCTGAGGGACGGCGCAATTGAGCATGAGTATATTACGAAAACCCCAAGGGGTACAAACTGGATTATATCACTTGACCCGGACTCCTTTCATAAAATTATGAGATTTGGAAAACTAAATATGGGTTGGTATAGATTAAACATCAAGGATTATATAAGACCAAGGCAATGCTACCAATGCTTTAAATTTGGACACACAGCTAAAATTGTTCAAAGAATAATATTATAATTTGTATGAATTGTGGTGACGAGGGTTATAAGGCAAATATTTGTAGAAGAAAAACACAATGCTCGAATTGTAAAAACTTAATGGATAGATTCAAATGGGATATAGATCTAAACCATGACGTCAGAAATAAAGGCGAATAAGAGCACGTGGTATTTACGCCCAATCAGAAAATTTATATGATCGGCAATTATCGTGAATCCCAAATTTGACTATGTTTCAGTGCTGGTCACTAGGGACATAGTTTTATTAATTGTGCTTATAAATCAAAATAACCTTTTCAATCAACAGTGATGGGGTGGTGGGCGAAGCACACGGCCTCTGGGGGCCACAATCTTCGACACAGGAGAAATAGATAATATTAAACATTATAAAAGGATGAAGTTTGTCCTGAGTGAGAAAATTACATCCCACCCGCCGGGGTGGCTGTAAGAAAAAGCATAGTATTAGTGCATACAACCATTCATACACCATTCACACGTATACACACACGGAAAAATGATACCTGAAGGGTAAACTGTTGATGGATCTTTTTCGTACTCTCTGCGTATCGAGTCCAGTCGGGGAATCATACCAAGGGTCTCCATGCTAATCTGGCGACTTTCCAAGGTTGTCCTGATAAAGACAAGTCAGTCATTAGCAGAGTTGCTCCAGGGTGGCTGCTGTTGGTCTGTCATGCCCTTTATGTATCTGAAAGTAGAAGCGTCCTGGGACGTTTTTTCTTTTTTGGGTTAGAGGGGTCGTATGTGGGGATTTCTTTTATTGCTTGGTTGGTCAAAATAACATTTTAGTCATTTCTATTTACTGTTCACCATCGGAAAACTTAGAGGAAAATCTTGTGATCCTAGAAAACACAATGGAAAGGTTTCATGGCCACCCAGCTATAATCAATGGCGACTTTAATGCCAAGTGTCCGGCTTGGGTCCGAGAGATTTCGACAGTGAAAGTCGTGGTAAAATTCTATTCGATCAAAGCTTGAGAGAAATCTGTAGAAAAAGTGAAAAGAAAACTAAATATAAAATTGCAAAAAATTCCATTTGGTGGAATCTAAGACTTGAAACTAAATGAAGTCGAGTAGGATCTCTGAGACAAAGATTTCATCGTATTATTTAACACACAGAGAGACATAGGAGAAGGATTATTTATAAAAAAGAACAAGCATATTATAAAAAATGATTAAACGGCGAGGAAAGATTCATTTAAAGGAATTCTTAGATAAAATAATACAAAAGAATTGTATGGGAATCATAAAAAATGTTATTAAAGATAGGAAGTCAATTGCAAAAATAAACCTCTTTGAAATAGAAAATGGTTTAAAAACAAAGGATTTTAACGAAAGTAGGGATTACATACTGAAACGATATTTTCCCAGATTGGATGAAGATGAATCTGAAATGGAAATTTTTGGATGAGATGAGAACACTAAGGATTTCACAGAACAGTATTTTTTATTAAGTATTTTTGTAAATATATAACTCTAAGCAAACATAAACTCTTGTTAAATGAAAAAAACAAATGCGTGCAACTTGATTCACAGTCGGAATATTTCAAATGACTGAGTATGCTATGCATAATTTTCCATGTTGATTCTGCTGTTATAATGACTTCGCATTTAATTTTAATAGAGACAACTAAAATTTATTATTATTTATTCTCTATCTAAGAGTTTTTTATGAGTGTGTATACTTTGGAAGACAGGTCAGTACTTCTTAATACCCCCTACAATTCTTTTCTCTTCTTCATTCTCGCCTGTCACTTACGAATTGTTATTCTGTATGATAAATGAAGCACTGACTCAAAGAATTGTAAGCGTGAATAGAATGTTAACAGACAAAGCTTCCAAGTAACTGGGTTTCCTAGAATTCTCTTACGTAATTTATTAAAGTCTTATGATTAGAGTAGCCCTTAGATGTAGCACCTGATAGTTTATGTTGTCATTGTTGCAGCATTGCAGGCTCTTCCGTCACCCATTGTCAGTAGTATAGTGTATTTTATCTTTCGCAATCCACCTGCAGTTGGTACTTCTGTACTAAACTTAATTTCTTCGTTTATAATATTTGATGTTTCATGTTCAAATTGCACACAGAATGGTCTAGTAATTCATTAGTACCTTAATCATAAACGGAAACCACGACCAGTGTAGGCATGTGGAGTGCACAGCATGATCGACTATAACACTGTCACTGCGGCCGAAGTAACCTATTTTGCACCGGAACATGCACCAACTTCGCCATTACAGGGGAACGTCAAGCCAACGTCAGAGATGAACTTTAAGAAGTAGTAAACTCACTTTTAGGTAGAAAAATGTCATAATATAATCATGAAAATGAAAAAATATTTTATATAAAAAGTTATATAAAAAATGGCGCAACATTTTATATTTTAAATTAGCCTTCAGTATTGTAACCATTAGGTTTATAATTTTAGAAAGTCCCGAATAAATCCGGTACAACTTTAAAAAGCTTTCAAAATGTATAAATTAGGCTTTTGAATTATTTTATTATGTTAAAAATAAAAGTTTTCAAATTAACATATAATTTAAAACAAATATTTCTTTATCACGTAAAACTGTTTCAACTTCCATCCATCAAATCATGAAAACGCAAAAAACATGCATTTAAATGTTGCGGTATTGCTGAAATGTACTGAAAAAGCAGGTCCACTCACGAAGAAACTTATTTTTGAACTGAGGCTATGAGCCAGCGGATATGACACATGCTCCTGAAACAGACGTCGATCGCCGCACCAGTTAGTCAGCTGTTATAAAATACATTTTTTACAATTGTAGAGCAGATTTTAAATTTTGGACTTTTGGCCAGGTTTTTGCCACAAATATTCCACTGTTCGGCGTTTGCTTCTGAGTTACCTCATATGTTGCAGCGATGGTTGCATTCATGAGATGTTTTACTATTTCTAGAGATGTAATCTGTTCATTAAAAAGGGGAAGCAACGTAAAGTAGCTTTTAATTGCTGTTCGCCTGCACTCAGATTTGAAACGGAAGGCAGCAAATGAGATGGGCTGCTATAATTCATACGTTCTACAGTTACCTGAATGTCAGCTAAAATATTTAGATACCCTAACTGATCTTTTGTCTCAGTAGAACATCAAAATATAACAGTGTGCAAAATAAGCCTAAAACATGAACAGAACTTGGAAACAAGTTTAGGGTCTCTGTGGTTTTAGGGTAAGTTCTAGGTTCGTAACCCGATTTCGTCGTGTCCTCTATGTTTCGCCTGTATCTGGACGCTAAATCTGACATCGAGTGTCAAACGTCCTCCTGTTGATGTGCCGCGGAAGTTTGGAGAAGGGGATGATGGCTCAGGTTTCGTCCACTGACCACGGCTCAAAATTACAAGGTCCATTCCAAAATTGCTCTTGTTTTGGATAAAAACAAGACTAAATAATACCGAACTAAACTGGAAAATAATTTTTTACTTGATCGCCATTTTGATGGTAATGCAGTTTAACTAAATCTAATAACTGAAATAACCATTGCGTGATATTTATGTCTGCAGTCTTTAATAGCAATTAAGCTTTCATATCGCAGTTATTCTGACCATAATGTGATGTGATGAGCAACACACCTGTCGTTGTGGGTCTTCTCAACTCTTTCCGCGTTTCACCAAATGATTACCGAAGAACCAGGGTTGCAAATGAGGGCGAAATGAATGTCTACAGTTTTGGTTAGAATAGATTTGATTTTTCTGATAGTGGTAAAGCAACTGTCACTTCCAGCGTTAGTTAGTTGCATGATCTTAAAATTATTTCTGAAGAAGATGCGTCGCTAGTTAAAGATGAAAGCAAGATAAGAAGAGAAAAAATAGATGACAAGACAGGATAAAGGAAAAAATATGGATCGGCCCATAGACACAAACGGAATGTACTTTAAAGGTAGAAAATATAATATATTTCAGGAAAATACTGGAGCTTTAATATATCGAAGAATGAAAGAAGAGGTGCATATCAGCCTGGTGGTCCTCAGGCGGGTTAAACCGGTAGTGAAATAGATAAATGATTTCTTAAGTACCTGAAAAGTACCGATAAACTAAAACTGGAAGCGATGGGTTGTGATGGCCCAGAAACAAACGCAGGTGGAAAAATGGTGTTATCAGTTGCACAGTGGTTAACAATCAGCGCCCATTCCAGTGATTCATTACCTTGCTTGAATTCAACGAGCTACCATTCAAAGATTTATTTCAATGCTTAGAAGAGATGATGATATAGGCGTCGTTCTCTGGGAAATTCGGCAAACAACTGGCGGATTGTAAGAAATTACCCATTGTAAATCTGGAGGTAATTCAGTTAGATGAAATAAATGTGCATAAAAAAATGATTTTAATAAAACCAACAGCACCTCCATTTCCAGATGTAAGAGATCCTGGACCTCTCAGTCACTCCCGAATTTTCAAACCAATCATGATTATTTCTAGATTTTTAGAACATAAGGTGTAAATATGAGACCACATGTTCCTAATTGAAGTTAAAAAATTAAAATATTCGTTATTGGTTACAAAGAATTGAGTATTTTCTACCTCTTTTAAATTTCAAAAAATTGAGTTAGGTGGTGTTGCTTGTAAAGCGACAATACACGAGAGTTGGAAAACAGGAGGGCAAGAACCTGGAATCCGAAGGGGAATTTATAGCACTTTTAAGACCCCTCAATGAATTTGATGTCATTGATTTGAGTGAGGTGATAGACTGTACAAAATATAAAAAATGATACAAAGCTGGACAACAGGGGCTATTTCGTCAGTTCTGCAAAGTAAAACTCTGAGTTTGATTTTTGAAAATTTTCTGTGCAATTCATTTGATATTAAAATGTGCATCAATCTAGTCGCAGAATCAGCAGAAAAAGAGTGCGGACAAAGAAACATAGGTGGCTTTAAGAACTTTGCTCTCTAGATCTTCTTAACAAAACAGAATGTATAAAATATCTCCCATTAATGTATTATTCAGAAATATGGCATTTTATAATATTACAACGCGTCTAATTGTAAAACGGTAAAAGCCTCAATTTTTTGGCTATATTCTAAAATTCCAGGCATTTTTAACGAACTCAAAATGTTGCGCAAGCAAATATAAGTTTTATGTCATCCGGCAACTAAATGAAGTATCAGGTGCTATTAGAAACAGAAAACCGCATCTTGCATAATTTTAGCGTAAAGATAAATTTTAGTGTTTTTGTCATGTTTTTCACACCTTAGGCCCTATTGCGCAAATTTAAAATTCAACTTTTATTTTTTCAATGTTTTTCCATTTATTAGCATGCTAATACACAACTTTTTTGCCCAATTAGAATTCGATACTCGAAAATTCGACATTTTCGCCCATCCTAATGAAGATTTAGAGATCAACCAACTCCTCCAAATGGCGCACGAATCCCCGCATCGAAGACCCCCGAACGTTTTTATTCAAATTTTTGAATTATAAATTTACAGGAATTTAGATGATTACATTAATTTATGGTCTCACACATGTTTCACATTGCAGAATACAGATACAGGTCTCCAACAAATGATGAGGCCCGTTCTTTATAAGGTTCATAGATATACAACAGTTTGTTTAGATAACTTTTTGAACTCAACTACTTAGATATTTTAACTTATAAAAAAATGTATTAATCTTATAATGCGTTTTCTATATTAGGTATTTTGTTTGATTTATTGGAAGTTTTATTTAATACATAGTTATAGGGAACTTGAAAAGGAAATAGTTTGCTAGATTGCTAAATATTAGTTCTGGAACTTTTACAAAGCACTATAAATGAAATTCATACCAAATACTATAATTCAAACACAATACATAGAACTAAACGAGAATTTTTTAAAGGAATAGACGGATGAAGTTGATTTAGTTCTAAAGTTTTACTGATTCAGGGATTCCTTGACTGATTGCTGATATCAATATTGTTGAACACATTAGCTGCAAAATACTCTGTTTAATAACTACAGACAACAACACGGCGTAGTAAACGCATTAAACACACAGTGTGGTAAAGACATTAAACACAGTAAGCACATTAGATTATTCCGTAAACACTGTACAAACTCTCTATGGTTTTCTAAATATATATTAATGATTGGTTGGTTTTGTTTGGTTTTAAAGCTCAAGAGGCAGATATCACCATGCGTCGCCAAACATATGGTGCTAATCAAATCATGTTGTAAATAATCTCATGTTACAATTGAAAACGTTAAAATCTTACGATAAGGAGACAGATCTTTTTAAAAACGAGTGAAGTTCACTTTCACTGCTATCCCTAAATTTGGTGACAAAGCTATGGAAAGGAAATCTTTCCAGTAATGTTCTTTAATTTGTTAACTTAATTGCGATTCGAAACTGATTACTTTTCGAGATATATTCAAGAAAAACTAAAAAGGGAAGACGTAAAACGCGCATCGGCTTCTGCTGATCGGTAGCAATTGCGTATGCAAATCTCTAGCTGTAGCAAATTTAGAACGCCGTAATGATACGTCGCGTATCTTAAAAAACTTTTTTATTTGCTCTCTCATTTAAGAGATAAAACGCAGTGGAAATAGTTTTAGTTTTTTAATTAATTTTTTACATGGGTCCAATAATTTATGATAACCCTGTATTTAAGCATGCATTTATTTGATAAAGGAAATACTTTTCTCGAAACTATAAATGTTTCACCGTGTGACTTCACTGTTGAGATAATCGAATTAAACAAATAAGGAATTCATTCTAGTCTATTTTATCAAGGACTTTGGACTATATTTGGGATGGATTCAAAATATTTTAGAAATATTTCTGCAAGAAGCTTGCATTACGCCAAATATAGCATCTCTTATCCCGAAATTTCCCAACAAAAGACAAAGAGATTAGTACCATCTAATAAGCATTAGTTTAAAAGAAAAAGGAAAATAATGAAATAGAATAAACTATAATAAATAGAATAAAACAGAACAAATTGCAATAAAAATAATAATTAAAATAATGCTTTTTAGATTGTACTGATCTCTTTGTCTATTGTTGGGAAATTTAGGGCTAAGAGAAGATATATTTGGTGTAATGCAAGCTTCTTACAGAAATATTTCCCAAATATTTTTAGTCCATTTCGAAAATAGTCCTCAGCCTTTGATAAAATGGACTAGAATGGATTCCTTATTTGTTTAATTTGATTATCGCTGAGTATTGCTTAGTTTTTTTTCTTTCTTTGAATGATTTTGATACATTGTTTTTTATATGCAGATGCAATTGCGAGCTATTTAAACATTGTATAGTTTTATTGTCTAAATTTTATGGTTTAAATTTTGTTGATTCGGTTTAAAGTTTAAGTTAAATTTATTTTTAAATTTATTCTACTTTTTCTAGTTAATTGTTTTTAAGCCCTAATTATTATAAATTATGATTTGTATTCCTGTATTTTTCTTGATATTTCAAGATTTTTGTCTCGGAATCATTTTTCATTTTGCAATAGTTATTTAGAAAATATGTTTGGTGTCATCTGTACAACATATTTTAAGATTAATTTGGTCGACTGGCCACACATTATTGAAAATTAGATCTTCAAAGAAAAATTAATATCATTAATTATTTCATAGAATAAGTTAGCAACAATTTGTCTATGGTATGATGGATTTAAAAATTTTGGCTCATTATCTTGGGAAATAAGTTTTTGAATTTCACAATAAATGTAAACAATTGCATTCACAATATTTGTAGTAAGTTAAGTCTGATGAGAATAAGGTGTGTGCCGACAGCGGCGTTACACCTGGAAAGGCTAATTTGGGTTGGAATGAAATTTTGAATTTAGTAACCTGTTACAACAGGTTGTTAACAGACATGAACATGTTCTGGGTACGCAGCTATAAAAAAATATTTTTTCTCTCTTTTTTTTGAAAGAGCCAATAATTAAGAAAAATAAGCCAAAGTAAAGAGACGTCTAGAAATTAAAACTAAAATCAGAAACCTAGAGTGTGATCCCTTTTGCACGCCAGTGAAAGGGCCTTCACCACCCGAAAGACCCAATGAGACTCACCTTGACCATCCGTTTATCGTTCCGTCAGCAAGTACTTTATTCATCAAAGCTTGTACATTTTTTGATTGGGTAGATCTTGAATACAAAAGTTTGAAATCCATTATTAATTGGAAGTGCCAGCAGTGGCGAATTCTGTGAACGAAAAAGAAAAATAAAACATACATGTTTAACAGAAACAGGTGAAAACATAGTACAAAATTCTTGGCGGGAGAAGAGTAGCATTATTTACAATATATACAAGGGGCCGGAGGGAGACCCAATAAGTCCAATGGCTGAGTGTAAATTGCAGTCCGAATCTCTCGGGGCTCTCCCTTCGGATACTACAGCTTTTCTCTTGGGCGAGCTGAAACGAAATTCAAAAATAAGACAAGTACACCAAATAAATACATGAGAATGGAAAAGGAAAAACATGATGACGATGATGACCCTTGACAAGATGTGAAACCGCAGAAAAAGAACACAGTCCAATTCCCTCAAGTGGGAAGAGAGGATAAAGATGAAGACAGTCCAGGCTAATCTTCCAGCTGTAAAATATCACCTTTGTTTTCTTGCAGATAGTGGGGAATTGCGATAAGTTCTCTGGAAGTTGCTTTATTAGATATGATGTGCTGAAGGGAGTGCGATGGTTTGATTAAATTGCGAATGTGTGAGACTGTTTGTCAAGGTTTCGGATATTATCTGATTCGTTTACACCACGTCGACATGTGCAGGCTCTGATGTTGAAGCTTCTCAAGTAGAATGGGCAAAGACCGTGATTAGTTGCGGCTTGAGTTAAAAATCTTTTGTCTATACACCTAGATTTGAAGACCGTCGGAAAGAGGGCATAGGTGTAGCGCCCTTTGTCGTTGTTGGTGTCTTCCCAAATCGTCTGCCAGTTTTGAAGAAGTTTTTGCTTAAGAAGGGTCTTTAAAGATCTCTCACACAAACCCAGGTGTAAGTCAATAGAGGGCCTGTCATCTGCTTCTTTTGCTGCCTTCTCCGCAGCTACATTGCCTGCAATGCCAATGTGGGCTTTGACCAGTACAGAGTAGTAAGGTAAAGCAAACTTTTCCTTTCTGAATTCATTATTAATTAACGATTTGAGTTTGGCTCTAAGATTTTTAATTTTGATTCATTAAGCACTAGCATATTAGAGTATAAATCATGTTTCTATTTTTTTTAAAGTATCATCGGCACAATAACCAGATGAATATTGTTTCAAAAAGTATTTCTGTGGGTGTATGGTGTAAACAGTCAAACACGCATGATAATGAAATTTGAAGGTTTATTTACAAATATGCAGGAAAACACGTAGCACAGGTACAGGAAACAATAGTTTTTGCACAGATTAGCAATGTAAACAGAGAAAAATTCACAGGTAATAACAGTTCGGCACTTTGATATTTAACAACACCAACAGTCAACAAATAACTGGTAACGACAGTAATTGCACTTTCAATAGCGCTCAGCTCGCCAGCTTCCTAGCTCGCACTGCGGACGAAATTCTAAAGTCGTTCCCAATGTATCAACACTCCTACCGCTCGGCGTCTAACAGCTTACTAGCTCTCAAAGCGGATAGAACTCCAAGTGCGTTCGCGCTCCAAGGCGATCCCAGTCGATCAACACGCTCCATCATCCAAGCGCTTTCCTCCTAGAGTCAACCCCGGCAGGCCGTGACGTCACATGGAATTATCTAGTACATTCAAGCGTATCTTCTCTCCTAATAGAATTATCGAGAAGATTCCAGCACCTTTGAGATCCCATATTTCGCCGCCAAATTCGCCAAATTTGTCGCCAAGGTCAGGGGTCCAGACGTGGCTGCTGTCGGTCATCTCATACCTACCCCTGTAAAACTCTCTTCCCAACCATAAGACTCACATTTCTGGGAAGCGACTTTCCATGTTTGTAACAATATATTAATAAAAAATGAGAAAGTCAACATCGAATTCCATGTAATTCACATTTGTTTCTATGATTATTTTGTAAAACTGATCTGATTCAAGGGTTTTCACAGGCATTATGTGTACTACCAATTTAAATGATGATAAAAGGCTGAATCATAAAAATATATGCCGAATTAGCATTATTTTTTTATTGCATGAGATCTCTATATTATTGCCACCTTTATAATCTGGTCGAGGTTTGAAATGGATTTCTTTTATCGTTGACGCTGACTTATAAGCAGGAGATTTTAGAGAACCTCTAAAAAAATTTTGATTTCATGCAAATAATTTTTTGGACTGCTTTTTTATTGGACTGGTTTTTGGACTGCTGTTCAAAGAGGAACAAAGCTTTTTCAAAGTTCTAGGATAAGAGATGACAATCAAATCAGACTTTCTTTACAATTTGTAGGCATAGGACACCGAATACATAATTGAACATTTCATTGAATGCATAATAGAACAAAATATGAGGTTTTCCATAAACATCTTAAGCAAAACTTGATGCTTATTAAAAGTTCCAGCTGTTCCAAAAGGAATTGCATATTAGTTGTTTGAGATTATTACACGATTACTAAAAGAGTTTTCAGCAGTGAAATTATAGAATTTATTACAGAAGATGAAAAATTTGTACTTATAGTTTGAGGTTTAAGATTTAAATAACTATAAAATTTCATGAATAACAACAATGATATTTATCAGAGGAAATATTTCAGAAGAAAATTTTGCTTATTTAATTAATTGATAGGAAAAATAAAATACACTATTTAATTCCAAATTTCTATCGAAAACATTTTTCAAATCCCATGATATGCTTCAGCAAATTCATTATTAAACAATTCCACATGTTTGAAGAAAATTTTTTTATCCAACATTTACTTGGAAAGTTTTTTACAATTCATAAATTTCACTAATTTTTTCATAGTCTAACCAATGTTTATCCTGGAATGTGAATAATTTGACGGTGTTGGTGAATATTCACACAATTCGAGCCGAGGCTTTTTGCATATTTAGGAGGTGTTGGTCATTCACGGGTTAAATCGCGACAAACCACAAGGTAATGTGGAACTTGAGCACAGTCGCATTTGCGATAAATCATTAAGTAGTGATCTTCTACAGATCATATTATTGCCTTTCCTGATACCCTATTCTCTCGAAATAATGTTTGTGAAATTCATCTTTCAGATTTTAGTTTCCAAAATAAAGCTCATCCTGTTTTCCTGATCAAGGACCTCTTTGCAGAAGCTGTATCGAAAGAATTTTATGACTATCATATCATTGCTACGGACGCAAACAAATCACATTCTTTCACTTCTATCGCGGGTACCTCTAAGCTGCAATCTTTTGTATATAGAATCCACCCCATCAATTCCATCTTTACGGCGGAAGCCTCGGCAATTTGTCAAGCTCTTGATGAACTTTCAGTCACAGATACAAACTTATTATTGTTGACAGACAGCTATTCAGTTCTTCGAGCTTTAAAATGCCTTACAATCAAATCTCCAAAGGTCATTCACAGATTAGCTGGCAAAATTCTTGTTAGAAAAAATTTTAATCAAAAAATATGCTTGGTGTGGACCCCATTCATTGATCCATTGGAATGAAAAGGCGAATTTACTCGCAAAAACGGTCACGGAGTCCCACCCATTAATAGAGTGGATTGCTTCTGAAGATATAATTTCTCATTTTCAGACAATTTCTCTTCAAAAAAAGAATCATTCCCTTCAAAATAGCAAATATCAAGAATCTATTGGCGATATTCCCACCATGTTAACTCTTACTCCTTGGCTCAAAAATAGAAGAGAGGATATCATTATTGCATGACTTTTAACCCGAATGATTATTACTCCGGCACTATTGCATAGATTTGGTCTACACAATAACCCTCGTTGTCAAATTTACAATCGTGACAATAACATTGAACACATTATTTTGTTCTGTTCCAAATACTCAAATCATAGGTCAATCCTCTGTGCAAAACTTAATTTTGATCTTCAATTGTGTTCGTCTTTAAAAGCCTTTTTTCAAAACGCTGTTTCTGATAAATGGCATCTTAGGATTCTTCTTCAATCCCTGAAGTCTTTTGATATTTATTGAGTGCATCTTTTTTGATATTTGTTGAGTGCATCCTTTTTGATATTTATTGAGTGCATCCTTTTTGATATTTGTTGAGTGCATCCTTTTTGATATTTGTTGAGTGCATCCTTTCTGACATTTGTAGAGTGCATCCTTTTTGACATTTACTGTGTGCATCCTTTTGGCATTAGGGGATAACGGCCTTTGTTGCTAAAAATCCCATCTCTTCACATTTCAATCAATCAAGCAGTGTTCTTTGCGCACAAGCGTTAGGAAGGTTGCAGAATAGTAAACTTTATCGATGTGTATATGATTTGTCCTGGCTTTGGCGCATTGAAAACCTTTGACATATGGCAATCAATCAATGTGAGTGTGAGAACGACACTTCGTGCCCCTGATAACGCAAAGATACTTCCGTGGGAAAATGCTAAGGACCTTAATAACTGTTATTTTCAAACAAGTGACTAATACAGATATCATTTCAATTTAACAATAAATAATCAATAAAAATGAATCGTTATGATTAACTAAATTGAAAATACATGAATAAGATGAAAAAATGCTTGTCAACAAAATTGATTGAAAAAGGAACTCGTCTACCGATTTCGTTGTACCGAAAAATAATGCAATCGAATAAACCGAGTTACAATTTTCAGTTTAATACATATTTTATCTTTATTTATTACTTCGCTTATTTAAAAGGAAGAGAGAGAATGCAGGATACATTTTAAAATCAAGCTCGAACGGATATCAGTACTATTTCGCTGTTTCACTTATTCTTAAAATACTTTAATTTCACTTTAACAGTTCATTCGTCTTTAAGTATGTGTCTCATACTTATTAAGAAACAAATTGTGAGAAAATGTATATCAATTGCTAAAGTAGATAAAAGTCAATTTTAATAATTGCAGAGATTACTGCTTCTTAAAATACTTTAATTTCACTTTAACAGTACAGTTGTCTTTAAGTATGTGCTCCATACCTATCAAGTGCTACAGATATATATCGCGTGCTACGGATTTCTCGATTCTCTCTGTTTTATTTTAATGAATCAAAGCTGCAAAGCACTATTTACCGTATTTTATCAATTAATCAAATTGCCATCGAAATTGCAAAATAAAATATACTTCCACAATATCATTAATCTTACAGTTAGAATTAATTATTTAAAAATTAATAAGAAATTAATTAAAAATCTGAATCATTTACAGTTAATGAATAACAACAGAAAAATTAATATAATTTTTACAAAATAATAGTTAACTTCACTCAGGGCCTGATTTAGCAATATAGCCTGAAGCAATACTTGAAGCATATTAAATGCTCATTACACTGAAATCCTGAACACTGATTAAACTGAAAAAAAACCTTGTAGCAACTAAATATCAATCACTTACAGTCAAGTTACGGAAAAATATTTCTACAATCATACAGGGGGTCATAAATTATTGGACCCACTTCAAAAATTAATAGAAAAAACTAATAATGTTACAACTGCGTTTTTTTTTTTAAACTGGGAGCGAATTTTAAAAATTTTTAGGTAACACGCCGTTATGGTTGTCTAGGTGGTCGTAAATTTTTGGACATCTCCCAATTTTGAAAGCTAATATCTGTGAAACTATTAAAGCTAGAAGAAAAATAAAAGCATGCATTTGTAGGGAATTTTATGTTCTTTAATTTGTTAAAGAAATTGTAATTCGAAAACTGAACAGTTTTCGAGATATTTTAGACAAACCGAAAAAGGAAACGAGAAAACGCTCATCGACTTCTGCTGATCGGTAGCCATTGCTTTTGGAAATCTGTTGCTGTAGCAAATTTAGAACGTCTTAATGGTACGCCACATAACTAAAAAAAACTTTTTTATTTGCTCTCTCATAAAAAAGACTGAGTTGTAACATTATTAGTTTTTTCACTAATTTTTGAAATGGGTTTAATAAATTATGATCATCCCGTATTTTGAACAAAACTTGTACATCCTATTTTCTCTATTAGTGCTACTTATTTAATTTTTGCAATGTATAATCTCCCTGTATCTTTGAGATTCTGGCTCTCAGTTTTCTGTAGAAAAAATGTAATTTTTTAAAATCTGAAAATAATATTTGAAAGAATCCTATTTTCTCTTCTCTTTTATTTCTTTACATTTTTTAAATCCAATTGATTTTGGAGTATCAATCTGATTTAATTTAATATTAAGTCTATTTTAAGCCTCTCAAAATGATATACTGCAAATTACTGCAGTTAACATTTTTGATACGTTTTTAAATATTTATTATTTGCTACATAAAATATCTACAGTTTTTAGCACCTCTATTTTAAAGGCTGTTTTCACTTCTCTTTTGCTGCATTTCAATTAATAAAAGAATCGAATGAATTTTCCAATGATATTTAGAGTAAATTACAACTTTACATGTTATGATATCAAAACATTTCACCCAAATATTCATTTGTTGAAATGAAAATATTTTGGCTTGTATTTGTACTGATGTTTTCGTCATCAAAGCAATAATTATATAAAAAATTCCCAGGGAACTCAAATGTTAGAGAAAATATATAGATAAAAAATATAAAAGTAAAACCAGCGACAGTGGTTTCCCCTAAACTTTCTCGTATACCAACGCATGTAGAGAAAAAATAAGCTAAAAGGAAGTAAAACGAACAAGCGTCCCTAACGCAGTGGAGAAAAAGCGGAACGTCATATCGCGAGTTTCGTGGTTTGACGGGCATGGCGGAAGTAGAGTTGAGAACAGAATATATATGTAGGGCCTTTTTTCACGTCGTAGAATTGTGAAGACATAGAAAATGCAACTTGAAAGCTTTTTTAACCGATTGACACAAAAACTGGATAAAATCTACAATTAAGGTTAGAAAGCCACATACGAAATTTCATTTATCTGAGAAATTTTGTTAAGAAGTTATGACGTTCAAAAGTATGCGATTATACAGACCTACAGACGGTCACCCCTTTGACGGATTTCGCCCAAACTTTTATACGGACCTACATTTGTAAAGAAAAAACTGTGTGCCAAATTTTACCCATCTAGCTATTTAAGTTTTTGAGTTATAGAGTTCACATGGACGCGGACAGCCAGACAGACTTCCCGTAGACGGAAGTCTAAAATTTGATAGAAACATACAAATTACGTTTAAAGATCACATTCGAAATTTCATTCCCGCAGCTCTAATAGTTTCACAGACAGACAGCCATAATTCCAAAATTGTGTTTTTCGGAAAATTACTAAATTTCTCCTGTGGTATCAAATTTCTTGCCAATCATCCACTTGCCGCACGTATTTATACGGCTTTCACTCACTCTAACCTAAGATATTTGGTTGACGTTTATTTATCCCTACAATACTTTTAGGTGCCTAATTATAAGTATATGTACCAAAATTCATGAAAATCGCCCTTGCCAGATACAAGAATATGTCAATCGTCCCAAGGTTTAAATTTATTTTGACTATTTTGCCCCATCCTACTCTAAGGAATAGGATTAGCGTTTATTTATGCCTACAGTACTTTAAGTCAGCCTATGAGGAATGTATGTGCCCAGTGTCCTCAAAGTTGTTTCAATTATATCAAATTTTATGGCAGTCAACTCATTTATTAAATGTGTTTAAAAGACTTTGCCACACTCTAACCTGACGGAATAGATTAACGTTTATTTACCCTATAGAATTTTCAGTTTTCTAATTAGAAGTATGTGTTCCAAATTAATTTCATCAAAATCCCCAAGCCGCCAAAATCATGAAGCGTATCAATTGGCCTATGTGTTACATGCATTTTGTAGAGTTTGTCCAACTCTACATTGCAGAACTGGGTCAGGACATATTTATCCCTAACTCCTTTAAGTCGGCTAATGAGAAACATGTGTCCCAAGTTTATAAACAATATTCACTTGTATCATAACTTTATTACATAATTAATTCTAAACTATAATTGATACTATATATTGTTTTGAGGTTCTCTTACGTAAAACACAAACTAACATGCATTTGTAAGAAATGGTGAAGAACATGGATTTCAAAGCAAAGAAAGCAAATTATTTTTGCTCTTAATTTCTTTTGAATAACACCTCTTGTTATTTTTGAATCATTTTATTTTAATACGATAGAAGGACATTGTGCATTAAGGGGGCACGGTGTCTTCCCAATACTTTTTTATTTTAAGTACAATAGAAAAAGTTTTGATAAAACTGTAACTTAAAGTTGAAATAAAGTCACACTGAAGAGAAAAAGATTCATCTGCCTCTTTAGTTGAAATTCAGATTCCTTTTCTTTTAATAATTCCATTTTCAAAATTCCATACTACTTTTTCAAACATGAATATTTTTGCTTCGAATCTTATTCGTAGATTGACTGAAATATACTACACAAAACTGTGATTGGACTAATATAAGTTTTTGGCTGGAATGCATAATGAAAAATGAACAAGTGTAGCAGTGCCTCGTATTATATACCACATATACAAAAACTAAGCAGTTGAATGCTTATACATGCACAGTTTGATCATAAACATAATGATAAACAGGTCCAAATTTTAAAGCTCTACCCTAAATAAGTAAAACGGCTTAGCATTTTTAAATCATGCAAGTAAAGAAACACTTAAAAGGGAATAAAAGCCATTTAAAGTACTCATTTTCAAATACATTTCATTTTTCTCAGTAAACAAAAATCTAAATAACTTCCGAAATATTAAAGGTAAAACTTTGATATTTTAATAAAAGAAGTTGAAACATAAGAGCAACGAAATAAGCCAATAACATACAAATCGATACTTTGGCAATTTTTTTAGATACAATGTCGCTAAACATATTGTCTACAGGGAATAGTATTGATACATGTGTCTTTTATGGACATTTACAAGGTTAACGATTTTTTTATTTTCCCTATTTAGTTTTCCGTGGAACTTATTATTTTTTTATTTAGTTAAGTACCCATAAATGTAATGGGTTTGATGGATTCTGTTATTTTTTAATGAATAGAATTAAACAAACGTTGCACAGATAAAAGAAAATATTCTTCAAATTTTTATAACTTGAAACGTTTGTTAGAATCTCTGAAAAAACTTTCAAGAAAAGAGAAAGGCAATATAAGATGGAACTGAAAAGGAAAAAAAACTCTAAAACTTTATTTGAGATCTTATATCTCTCACTCTTTTAAGTGCGAATTTAATTTAACAAACCTTTGCTTTCATCAGCATTAACAAAATTACGATTAAATGTAGACAGGTGATTCACTAACAGTGCAACAAACTTGCAGGATGTGTAAGGGGTTACAAAGAACGATTCGGAATCGCATAGCATTACAGGGTCCGAATTGCCTTCTCCGCGAGTTGCTGTTAAAAGAAGTAGAGGAAACGAACAGAAACAGCAACACGTTAGTGCAACAGAAATCATTTTAATGTTAAGTTTCACATTCGCAAAAATCTTCATGCTGCAGAAGGTGTTCGAAATTTCGACTAGAAGCAGTCACACCGGCTTCGCAGTGGCGCCGCATGGAATTCCTAATGTTGTGGAATATTCCTGGCATGTCTTGCATCTTCCCGGCAGCTGCAAAGATGGGAGCAACGAGGTCTTCATCTGAATCAACGGAGGTCTTGACCGGCAATGCTTTCATTTGACCCCAGCAAAAGAAGTCGAGGCATGATAGGTCCGGTGATCTAGCAGGCCAATGAACCGGACCACCACGATCTATCTAATGCTGTCCAAATGTAACGTTTAGGTAGAGCACCATCATGCTGGAACCACAATAAGAGACACAACAACTAAAAGGGTCCCTCCGGTCCAAGTAAAGGCCTTACACCCTTACACCCAAGTGGGCGCGGCAGATGTACATTATTATAATGGAACAGAAACCGATTCTTGCTTAATAAGATTGGGAAACCAAAATACAGTTTTCATGGCCGAAGTAATGGCAATTAGTAGGGCAATCGACTACTGTATAGATAAGAATATTCGAAACTCCAAAGTTATTACTGACTCAAGATCAACCCTAATGGCTATTGAATCAACTGAGGAGAAAAGGAGGATTATAATTGAAATTAAGAAGAAATTAAAGTTAACCAAAATCCAATTGCAGTAGGTCAGGGCTCACAATGGAACTGTATGAAATGAAAGAGCACACTGAGAAAAAAATTCTGAATTCTGGCAAAAAAAACCATATTTGTATGGTAATGGCATTTCTGGTAATAAAACCAGAATTCTGGTGATAATCAACAAAATTTGCGGTATTTAAATCATTTGTTTAATAATCTTACTGTTCGTTCTGGTAACGGTTTACGAGAATTTCTGGTTTTCGAAATTATGGCTCTTTTTACCCACCTGTTTAGTAAAATTACAACGCTGAAAAGTTAATTTACCAGGAAAAACGGTTTTCATGCCATACACTTCGTTTTTTTACGAGAATCACGATAAAATCACCAGATTATTCTTCAGAAAGTATCGCTCATTTTACCATATGTTTGGTGATTTGACTATGCTGACCTCTCTGACATCTACCAAATACAATGGTATCAGTGCATTTATTTTTTTTACCATACCGTATGGTAAATCTCAAATATGGCGGCACTTTGTTGGATTGAAGTAGATAACGTTCCTCCTCAAGTATGCCAATATATCAGAGAAAAGAAGGACATTAATGAAGCGTTGAAGTGTGAAAACATTCTATACCCTGATGGATCAATCCATAACGGCGTCTGTTTTATGTATCTGTGAAGTGCGTAGTGCAATTTACTAAAAGTTTCAGTTTGAAAATGAAGGAACGTTAAGCGAAAACTCTTTCTCTGTTCGCTCGGCCATGTTTAGCATGACGGGACATTCTCGCGTTAGAGCTGATTTGGATATTTACATACCCATTGAAAATAGACATTAAAAAAAAGCTAAAGGAGTGGGGATTTGAAGAACTGGTAACAGGAGTTTACTGGTAAGTACTAAATTTTATTTTGAATTGATTTTTCGGTAATGTTGAATTAAGTATATATGATTTGTGAGTATATATTTAAATAAAATTTCTCATTTATTGAAAGTTAAAAATTTGACAGCTGGGTAAATTGAATGTTGAAGAAAAAAATACGGTAAATATATGCATATATATGTTCACAAGAATACTTTATTTGTAGTTTCTTTTCATATCAATCATATTAAACGATTTTTGTAGATTTTTTTTGTTTATGCCCAGTCGGTGGCCTTCGACCCCATTACATTTGAATGTATAAATTAAAGGTAAAAATCTTTAAATAATTAGCAAATTTCTTAGCTCATGACTTTGTTTTTACAATGTGAAAAAAATGAAAATATATTGTTCAGTTCTTTAATGCATTTAATGTATACTTCATCGATGTTCTGCCAATAATTTAATATTTAATTGCCGTTTATTTTTAAATACCTTTTCCTCATAAGTGAATTACGTTTAAAGTTCGTTTTGCTAACGTTTCCTGAAATGAAATGTCGAAATTTTACTTTTTTTAAAAATTAAGATTATGAATACTAGGTTATTAAACAATTACTACAGACGTATGAAGATATGTTTAATTTTATTTTCATCTGTATGGTGGAAAGGAATGCGTCAAAATTATTCAATTTTCAATAGTGTTTTGTTGCATCATATAATGGTAAAAGCAAAAATTAAATAATTTGTTATTTCCTGTATTTTATTTGGAAACTTCTTGCATAAATAATATGAAAATTATCAAAATCAAGTGATCATAAGAACAAATTGAAAGAATGTTCCTATTCCGTTTTTTCCTTCATAACTTGAACATCTTTCTATTATTTATTTTACTATTTTTTTTTCACTGTCAATTCTGCTAAAGGTGTTAAACACACTCTCGTCGATAACAGTCTTCAGATTTTTTTACTTTCAATTCTATGCATTTAGATATAGTTTTTCAAAGAATTAAAAAAAGTAAATTGTAAGCAACTTATAATCGACGTATAATCCACATAGCTCCTAAACTTGAGCTGTGTCATTTAAAAAGTCTGTACTTTATTTCCTATTCATGTCTTCTATATTTTCTGAGATCTTATTTTTCTAGAAATTACTTTTATCTTTCTTTACTGGACAACTCTAAAGCAACAATGTAGTAACTAAAATTCTGTTAAATTTACATAAGTTATGAAAATATTGAAATAAATAAGATGTATAAGGTTCAGTATAATTTGTGACCATATCTAATAGCTATTCTGAATATCTGCTGCTAAATTATATCGAATACATAATTGAAACATTTTTAATTTGATCAATTATTATATTTATTAATTTACAAAATAAATATATAAATCTGAATGATTTTCATTTTTATTTAATTATTTATAAGAATGTTAACCTATGTTAAGATGCAATAGTTTTGAGTAATTAGGCAGTTTTCCACTCCAGGTTTTTAAGTACATTGTAGAGTTATATTTCATTGTTCACACAAACATAAGGGATTTTAGAGAGAGAAACTGAGATTTTAGAGGGGAACGTTACCTAAAACTCTAAATACATTTATTTATGTTTAAGTACTTTTGAAATTGGATTCACTTCTTTTGGAACAACGAGGTGGCTTCACTTGATTTGTGATGTAAATATAAAAATTTTGGTATGATATACAAAATTTTTTTGTAATCCTATTTTTCGAATATAATTTTTTTTCAACAAAAAAAGGAATTTTTTTTGAAAGAAAAAATACTTTTAATATATTTAGCTTTACATATTCTTAAAACGTTGACAGGTAGCGTAGCGTTATATAATATTCATAGAAGCTTGCAAGAGTGGCACCACTAAAACACAAAGGTCTAGGAAAGACACATGTATTCAAGGTGCCAGTTTATAAGATTTAGACAATAGAATTTTTTTTGTTATTTCTATGAAAACAGAATTTTCTTCCCCTGCAATTACCTTGAAAATCCTTTTGTGCCAAAACCGCTAGCACATGTTCACAATTCATGATCAAGACTTATAGAAATGGTGTTATTATCCAATAAAAAAATTTTGTCAAACAAAATAAGCAGAATAACTGTAATGCTTTGTTGAAGTTTTAATAATAGTGACTTTGAAAATGTTCTCATTTTGAGGCTACTAATCATCTCTGTATTAATATGCACATATCGTTTATCATATGGATTTAGTCTACCAATTCATAACAAAAGAATTGTAATTAAATAATTAAATTTTGAGATAAACAAATATTTTGAAAATTGTTGAATACGAGTTGAACTTATTTCGTTTACTACAATTAGTGGAAAATTTGTATTTATACAAATAGCACAATTCTATAAGCTCTGATCATGCTCGTTCAAAATGTACTGCTAATTTCAATGTATAAAATCTAATAGGGCAGTTGCAGTGGGAAAAAATTTAGTTTATATAAATAATGCAGAAGTCGGTCCAAACTCCCCCCCCCAGGAGTGCATTTTCGAAAATAGCATTATTTTGCACAAAGAACCTAAGTGTGAATTTTTTTGCTCATAAAACGTTCTAAATTAATTTTTGTAAAAATATTTCAGGTTGCTAAAATAATGTTATATTAGTGCATAATTTTTTATCGTTTAGCTTTTACTTAATGTTTTAATTTTTTATTAAAATGTTATAATGTTAAAATTTTTTAGAACTAATTTTTAAAATTGATACAATTATAAGTTTCTAATCCAGGAGACGTTATTATTTTTTACTTAACTGATTAATTGGTTTAAATAAAATTTCTAAAATAAGGAAATAGTTTCCTTATTACAATAAATTAAAACCTCGTAAGAAATTTTAGTTACTTTTATTCTGGACATAACATATATATCCGAATCAGAATTATTTGGTTATCGGTAAGAAAAACTAGTTTTCCAAATATTATATATTTATATATTCCACATTTCATATATTTGCTTTCAATTTTGGATATGTGATCAAAAACATGGACTTGAGTAAAAAATAGGTCGTTAATTTATTTTTAGCTGCTGATAACTGTATGAAGAAAATGGACATAGCTCAAAGAAAAGAAAAAGTGAAGCAAGATTCTACCTTTAGAGGTCTAATGCGAGAAAAGAACATAAATCTTGATGAAAAGGGTAAACTGCTGAATTTAATAATATAAAAAATTGTGTATTTTATGTTGAAATTTTGTTCCAATTTGTATAATGTTTAATTAAACCCCTTTGCCCCGACCGGGACATATAAGCGCCGCTTTAAATATGCTTGAAATATCAAGGTGGTTGCAAAATTATTTTGCTTATTAACATTTATGCAGCAGCAGCCAAATATTAGTGTTCACTATGTTACATTAATGATTTAAAAATTAAAATTTGTGTGTGAAATCATTCATTTGTTATTTTTTATTGAAAGTGAACTAGTAGCTAACAGAAAAAGTATCCACTTAGTTTAAACGAAAATGTACCATCACTTTTTTTAATAGAGGTATTAGTCACATTATTGAAGTTTAATAAATTGAGTAATCTTGATATTTTACAAGAGGTAAAGGAAGGGGAGAGCTCACGTGCGCAGTGCTTTTTGAGCTTGTTATTTAGTAGAGGTTAAGCTTTCCTTAAAATGCTTCCATTTTTGTTTTATCATTTCGTTGCCAAAATTTTTGTATGATGAAGTCAAGAGCAATCAACGTAAGAAATGAGAGTACTACTTTAAGTGATCGATAATTAAACCCAACTCATTTTTTTATCATCCTTTATTTTTAATTATAAAACATTACATTTACTTAAAGGATTGTTCAATGTTTTAAATTTTGTAAAAAAAAAGTAAGTTTAAGGCGATCTCTTCAGTTTTGACTCAGTCTGCGAGATCTTAACATATTAAGAACCGTTTTTGCTTTACTATAAGAATCATTCAAAATGTTAATTGAATTGTTTTACATTTTTTAGATGAAGACTTATCAACAGTCTACGCCAACTTATTTGTAGGAATTGTTCTACAAATAAATTGTAAAGCAATCATAGAAGAGGAGGCCAACAAAAGCTATAAAGTTATTTCCTTAAGTTGATAATCTTGGCGATATATTTCGCGATCACTTGGGTGACTTGGCGGCGAAGTTGGCGACAAAACGAATTTTCTAGAAGGACCTCGAACCTTCAACCTATTTCTACTGGCTTCATGAACTTTCTGGAGATTACATCACTTCCTACGTAATGAAGTCACTTCCTGTTGAGAAAGTATAAAAGCAAGATCTCAACACTGCCCAATAAATTGAAGTTAGATTTGAAATATGTGCTTTTGTTTTCTTAAATACTTAAAATAAATTCACTGCATATTATGTATATTAATAAAGAAAATTAAATTACCAAGAAATGATAAATTTTAGTAATTATAACATTACTTAATAAATTTAACAATTTATAAAAAATGAGTCAATGAGTTTTTGCATTTATTTTTATAGTTCATTTTTCACTCTGCCTCAGGCATTTGTATATTTACAAGCATTCTGCTTTTTAAAAAATCGTAGTTATGTTGAGAATTGAGTAAAATTTTACCGGTTAAAAAGCAAAAATAAATAAATATTAATGCGATTGGCATTATAAATGGGCATACCGTATCTCAAATTTTACCACATAATTTGTAATAGAGCCAAAGTTTTTCTGGTAAATTTATCAAATTAAATGGTCTAAATTACCATCTTATTGGTAATAGAACCAGAGTTATTCTGGTAAATTTAACAAATTAAATGGTCTAAATTACCATCTTATTTGGTAGTATTACCTTTGTGTACGGTGATAATACCTTTGTGTACGGTGATAATACCTTTGTGTACGGTAAAAATGCCAAATTCCATATGAAACAGCGTGGTAAATAAACGATATTTTTCTGGTTATTTTACTATAAAGTCATTACTAAACTGCTACGGTAAAAAATACCGTACTTTATGGTGTTCCTTATGAGCCAGACAATACGGTAAATTTTACCATATTCTGGTAGTTTTGACCAGAATTTTTTTCAGTGCAGATGCACTTGCTAAGTTTGCCGCAAGTAAAGATCAAATAGACACTGAATTTGGCCGTCAGAAGCTCGAGTTATGTATAGGGGCAAGGTACTACTTGCTACGAAATGGCAAGAGAGATGGAATAATTCAAAGGGATCATGGACTAAGAAATTTTTCAAAGAGGTTAAATTCAGTAGGCTATACGGTGATTTCTACTATAACCAAGTGTTGACAAGTCACGGAGTGTTTGGTGTGGTTCAAAATAGAGTATTCGGCAAAGAAGGAGGCTGTCCATGTGGTGAACAACTTGAGACCAGTGAACACATTTTATTAAAATGTAAAATTTGGGGAAAAGAAAGAGACGATTGGCCAAAATGCTGGCTTCAAAAAGATATTTCTGACTTGGTATTTTATTCGCCTTTCAAAAAAGGCTCTATTGACATCCTTAAAAAGCTCATGTCTTCAAGTTTGGCTTCCTGAGTTGGAACGGAACTTTTACTGCGTTCATTTTGTTTTATTTGCTATATTATAATCGTTTTTTTGTTATGGAGTGGCGGTGAACACTCAGACCTACACGAACACTTCAGTGGTACTGGAGAAAGAGTTGACTGCATTTGTGCAGAGTGGACTACGTTTACAAAATTCCGTACGGCTTCAGCCAGATCGGAGGAGCTTTTGTATTTGATACATTAGCTTCATATACATACACCCTTCCGGGTAGGCTGGTTCGGAGTGGTTGTTAAGAAATAAAAATAAGTTCGTACAAGACTTGCTGTAGGAAGATCAAATATGGCCTGCCGTCCAGACGAGGGGGCAGAAGGTATGGTCCAATGAGATGGTCTCCAACAATGCCGACCAAAACATTGACAGAGATACGGCTTTGAGTTGCACGCATTCGCGTACCTTGGGGTAAGGTCACAAATGGGCGTTATTCAACTGAAGGTTCCCTCTTGTAAAACTTGCCTCATCCATGAACAATACTGACGCAGCAAACGCGCTGTCTGTCTCATTCTGTTGAAAGAACCAAGTAGCAAAATTCCTTTAGAGTGGATAATCCGCAGGCTCCAATGATTGTAGGAGTTGTAGATGGTATGAAAGCATTTGGTTTGCTGACAATATCCTCCATAGAGTGGATAGGGAAATACCCAATCGTTGGTCTATCGCTCGAGTACTCGTAATAGGATTGTCTTCTGCAAGACGTAGGATATTCTCCTTATTGTCTGTCGTCCTCATAGTTCGCTTTCGATTCAAAGTAGCTCTCGTTAAGAAACCAGTCTCACTTAACCTTCTGTACACACGTGCGAAGATTATACAAGTATGATGAGGAGCACGCTTGTGCGGGAAACGTTTCTAGTACATGCGCTTGCTCCGAGCGACGCCCCCGTTACAGTCCGCATCTCTATACGCGAGGTGCATGTCAGCCAGTACAACTTTTGAATACACGTCCATCCTACTGTCTCTGGAACTTGTTTGCAAATGATGATTTGAGGCGGGATCGCTGTTCACGCGACGTTCCATTCAACTCTCTGTACCGCATCACGAAGGTATTTCGGACCCTTCAATGCTATGTGATTCCGATTCTTCTTTGTCAACCTTACACCTCCTGCAAATTCGTCTCACATTTGTTCTAAATCATCATGTACTGCACAGGACTAATCGCAGAAATGGTAATTCATATCGATATCACCCCGACCTGGCGCTAAGCCGCCCGGTGCATCTAAATGACTGAAGCTGCGACAGCTCTATTTCTGAGGCTAAGTCCTAGTAGCCTTCACTTGCCAAGACGCGACCCCTCCCGTAGGAGGCAATCATTATCACTGGCAAAGGTTTCCTGTTTTAACCAACATTGATTCTGAATTAATTAAATATCATAAATCTTAAAATGCACCCAGTAGTTTCAATTTTGTTAGGAAAGGTTTTCTCTCTTTGCTATTCATAGAGTGTCAAAATCACGCATCCAGGATGCCACACAGTGAATATTTGTAGAAATTCCTAGTCAATCAGTCCATCACCTTTATTTGAAGAGAATCAGTATTATTAATTTAGACATACATTGGAACCTCGCTAAACAATAATTCGTCCAGCATTTTGCTCGTAATATGAAACACTTGTTAAGCAAAACCATTTTTCCCTTATAAATTAATATAAAATACGATAATGCGTCCATGCTAAAAAAATACTCAACAAATTTTATGTATAACGTTTATTTAAATAAAATTATATATAGCATTGTTAAGGAGCGTGAATCATCTTCATATTTTCTTCTATCGCGGAATGAAGCAACTTGGAATGCAACTTCGATTTGCAGAAATAGAGTGAAATTGTTTGTTGTACTAATTTTTTTTACTAAGAAGACATATATTTATAAGAGACATTTGTTTTTTCTGACTCTTCAAAATTTGTCAAAATGCGATACAGCATTTTCATTAAATAAATATTGTTACGAGCATGGAAAATCGCTTCCCAGCAATGTTAGTCCTATGGTTGGTAAGAGAGTTTTACAAGGTTAAGCATGGAGTGACGGCAGCAACTGTTCCGGGACCCCTGACCTTGGTGACGCACTTGGCGACCATTTTGGCGACAAATAGATGATTCCAGAAAATGCAACCCTTCTCTCGATATTTCTATTAGGAAAGGGAATACGCGTGAATATACGAAAAAACTCCTTGTGACGTCACGGCCTGTCGGAGAGAGTATATAAGGATCGCGCCTGTATCAGAGGGAGTAGTGTTGATCCATTGGGAACGATTTCAGAGCTTCGTCTGCAGTGCGAGCTAGGAAGCTGGTGAGCTGAGTGCTATTGAAAGTGCAGTTATTGTCGTTACTAGTTATTTGCTGACTGTTTGTGTTATTAGATAACAAAGAGCTGAATTGTTATTACCTGCGAATTGTTGTCTGTTCACATTGGTATTTTGCGCAAGAACTATTGCTTCAGACTTTGCAACAATATGTAGCGCGCCTAGACACTGCCTTATTAGGATGATGCTTCTCAATGTACGATGCAAAACTTTCCATGCTTTCAGCATTTTTCTTATTACGCCAAAAGATTGTTGCTTTCCTAAGAAGTCAGTCCCAAAATAGCCCTCGTGTTGCTTTAAAAAAACGGGACGGTAACATAACTAAACTAAACTCTGGTCTTACAATGATTCAGAAATATTCAGATGGGTGCCTTAAAATATCCTAACAGTACTTGGGCAGATGGCATAGCGGTAAAATCTCGGATAAAGAGCCGAAAGGGTCCAGGTTCAAAACCCTATTTGATAGACGATCTGAGGTGCTTGTGGACCCGGTGCGCGTAAATTATTAAGTACTCTGTGTTAGATTGCAAAAATAAAATAACATCATTTTTCGGCTTTGCCAGCACTTTTAAATAATCTATATTTTCGCCACCAAAGTTTCTTTCTTATCTTGCGGCAACTTTTAAATTCTCAACGGATTCGTTTATAGTTTTATTAAATATCTCAATTCATAATTTTTCTTTCTGTAGCAATCAACTTAATTATTAATAGCTTTAACTTTTCAGGTAATTTCTTTTATTGTTTCGATTTTTATTAAATTGTAAATCACTTTTATTTTACGGAATTATATGCTCACCATTTTAACGGCGGACGCTTTTGTGGTTTAAACTGTCCGCGCGTCTGTGTAGTGCTAATTGTCTTTTGAATACTGAACATAACAGTCGCACTTCTGGAGGTTTCCGGTTCCGATTATTTTTTCATTCGGTTCTCGTCCTCTGAGACGTGCCGACGGCCATATAAATATTCTGTGGATGATGTAGTGAAAGGCTGCAAAAGATGACAAGCAAGGTCTACGTTTAAAAATCATTTTGTAAAGATGACAAGGTGCTGATGTGCTGAGCATACCGCCGATCCTTTGTCATGAACCACTTCAGAAGGACGGTGTGCAAGTGGAATGGAAAGTGAACAGAGAGGTAACATTTAAAATCAAGACGGCGAACAGCAAGTTCAAAACATTTTGAAATAGAGTTCATTGAACCAATTCATGAACTGATCTGCAGATTAAAACTGCATTTTCACCAATCATTTGAAAGTTGCTTCTTGTCACGCCATGAACACTAGTTCAGCACAACAACGAGAAAAAATATTTTTCGAATAGCAAGATCTTGCCCACTATATCTATCTATGCTACTATAAAGTATAATTGCTATAGAGAGCTCTGTCATTCTCTTACTTTCTTATTATCTTATTCAATTTTAAAGTCTGCAGCAAAAAATAATTTTTACTTGTTTTGTATTAATGAGTAGTTTTTTGTGGTTGTATCTGTATGTTGTGTGCATCATAAGAATCTCTGTGCAAACGCGAATCTTTTTGTATTTCAGTTTATTCTGAAATATTATTAATTTAAAGTTGGCAAGTAAAAGTTTAAATGTGTAAATAAAAATATTTATTCAAGAAATTTGATCTCTTGTATCTTTCTAATAGTGTCAGAAAGCAATTGTAAATTTATTTCAGCAATTCTTCCTCTATTGGCTGTTTACTTATAGGTTGCCTAGAGAAGGTGGGCAATTACCTAAGTGATTGTAAAAATTGTATTATTTATTGGTATTCATCCTTTAGCTCGAATTTAACCTATCACCAATCTTTCATAATGGTGTCGTGACAAAACGAAAGTTTATTTAATCTAATACTAGGTCGAGAATTTGGGGTTTATAATGAAAGTTTTCTTATACTGCCAACTAACATAAACAGGTCGCCTTAAATACTGAGAAATTCATCAATCCTAACAACAGCGATGAAGACAATTTAGTAAATTTAACGGAGAAATTAAAACTTTCAAAATTTATTGTAGCGTTAAGATCAGACATTAGAGTAGAAGTGAAAAAATTAGGACCAAAGTCATTTAAAGCTGCTGCGAGAATGCATTAAGCGAAGAAAATGCAGAGTGCAATGATGTCACAGACTCTGGAATCCACCAGATACTTACACAACAGTTAAATACGAACAAACAAATTCTGCAACTGTCGGAAAGAGTAAATGCAATCTCTACAGAAAATATGGCAGTAAATAATATAACTGAAGAACCATCAAACTCTAGCACTGTGCAAATTAATCAATAGAGGGTTCAGTGTCAAATCTGTGGGAAGTACAAACATAGCGAAAAATTGTTTTTTTATACCAGAAGGAATTTTAACAGGACAAATAGTAGTACAAGGAATAACAGAACTTTTCGTTTAAACAATTTTCACCCTTACCGGTCAAGAACCAATGAAAGGGGTAATTTTGTCAGGAAATTCGAGAAACTGTTCAAACTGAAGTTTCAGAAATAATTCAAAATTGTAAATTTAAAAAAAAGACTTCTCTTGGGCAGGAATCTACAAAAAAAGAGTTATGATTGTAAATACAACAAAAAAGATTCTCGTGAAACAAAGAAAAAAGAAAGGAAAAATGACAGAGAGTTAGTGAAGTGTGATAGTGGCAAGTCAAAGGATGAAAAAGTACACAAAAAACACATCTCTCAAACAAACAAATCAAAAAGTAAAAATAATAGCTTAGCGAGACAGGTAAATCAGAATAAAAATAAGAATGAGAAAGTATTGGATAATACAGATGCTAAAATATTAATGTCATGTACAAATAATAGTAATAATCTTCCAATTGTTAATACAAAAATTTGTGGTATTCAATTAAAATGTCTTATTGATTCAGGCGTAAATGTAAGTTTAAGTATGTTTTTCCTACTAATGTTAACGGAGAGAAAAGTACTGATTCTGAGATATTTGAGAGTGAGAAAAGCAGCAAAGAAAGTTTTGAGCAAATTAACAACAACAATGGTGAGAAAACTAATATCAGCGAGGAGACTTATCATGGGCATAATTTGAAAATAGCTAATAATATTAGAGTACAGCCATTTTCAACAGAAATAATAAATTTAAAGTTTCCAAAAATATTTCAAAAAACACAGATCTAATTTTTGTTCCAGAAAGGAATAAATTGGATTATGTAACAATGAATCTTTAAATGTTCCTACAAACAGAAATTTATTTCACACCATAATTGAAAATAAAACTGATAAAGTAATCCATGTCAGAAAAAATACTATAATTGGTAAACTGTCAACATTTGATGCAAAAGACATCATGTCTCCTTCTGAATCTGAAATTTATAAAATTAACAACTTAAATGAAGTTCACAAGATGCGTAGAGATGAAATGCTTAATTCTGATTTCAGATTTGATCATCTACATGATACAGATGAAAAGGATATTCAAGAATTACTTATCAAAAATTACAAAGTTTTTTCAAAATCCTATAACACTCTTGGTGAGACTTCAGTAGTAACTACAGAATTTTCTCTTTTGCATAATTTTCTTTTGCAAACCAAGCCTTATTCTATTCCACTTAAGTCAAAACAGTATGCTCAGCAGGAGATCAGCA
This sequence comes from Araneus ventricosus, assembly GCA_013235015.1. Taxonomy (NCBI): domain Eukaryota; kingdom Metazoa; phylum Arthropoda; class Arachnida; order Araneae; family Araneidae; genus Araneus; species Araneus ventricosus. Next base: position 141,290 of record BGPR01000621.1, read on the forward strand.
ATCTTTTGGAAGCAGGAATCATTGAACCATCGTCTTCGAGTTATTGTTTTCCCGTAATTTTCATTAAGAAAAAACAAAATCCCAATGACAGTAATTGTGAACCAAAATTCAGAATGGCAGTGGATTATATACTTCTTAACAGCATCACTGAAACATTTAAAATTTGTCTTCCAAAAATTTCTGAAATAATTAAAAACATTGCAGGTAGAAAAATTTATTGTGCATTGGATTTGAAATCAGCTTTCTTCCTAATGAAACTGAGAGATGAGGATAAGAGAAAACTTGCATATTGTACAGAAATGGGAAATTTTCAACCGATTAGACTTCCTTCTGGCTCTAAAAACAGTACATAATACTTTCACACACTAATTTCTGAATGTTTAAATGGCATCACGGGTAAAAATGTACAATCTATTCTTGATGATACTATAATTAAGGCTGATTCTTTAACTCAACTAAAAGAAACTTTGCAGGATGTATTCAATGGACTCATAAAATTTAACCTTACTCTTGATCCAGCAAAATTGCAATTGTGCAAGTCGGAAATCACATATCTTGGTTTTGACTTGAATTCTAATGGTTTTTCTCCTTCGCAACAAAATGTAAATAAGGTAACTAATTTTCCTAGGCCAAAAATGATTATGCAAGAATTGTTGAACAATTGGTCAATTTATCAAAAAAGAATACTCCATTTGTTTGATCAATTGAATGTCAAAATGCATTTAATACAGATTAGGATATCATTCTCTGAAAAGCTACTCTAAAAAAGTTTGATCCAAAATTGCCTATAACTTTGATCGCTGATGCATGTAAAGTTGATACAAGTGGTATTTTATTCCAGAAAATAGACAATGTATATTATCCGTTGGAATTTTTTTCTAGAAAATTAACACCTGCTGAATGTAGATATCCTTCGATCAGAAGAGAATTACTTGCAATTTATGCTTCAGTCAAACATTTTCATGACCAATTGCTGGGCGAAAAATATTGAATTATTAATTGATGCTAAGCCTCTGACTTAATATCAAAGTCTTGATAAGAAACCAGAAATTGTTGCTCGTTCGTCATTGTATCTGGGTACTTTCTTCTTTACACCAACTCATATAACTGGTATTTTGAATCCAGCACACTTTCTTTCTAGAGTTGTAGAAGATAATTCTCTCAATATAAACAACGTCACTCTCTGTCAGCCTAATGATAAACTATCTATGCAAAATATTTTAAATGAACAAAAACTGGATGTAACTTTAAGTAAAATTAAAAATAATTCAACCGATGAAAAACATTGTATACATTATTTTCTTGATGGTAATTCAGGCATATTAATGATAAAGAATGCACACAAAAATAAAAGGAAAATAGTAAATAGAATTGTAATTCCTAAATCTCTGATAAAAATTTGTATTGAGGCAGCTCATGCTCCTCACTTTCCAGTTAAGAAAACATTTGAATTCATGAGACAAAAATATCAATGGAAAGGAATGTATTTAAACACAAAACAATTTTCTTAAAGTTGTAAAAAATGCCTAGAAAACAACCAAAAGCCAAATTACCTCAGACAAAGATGATTCCCAAAAGGAATTTATCTCCTGGTCAATGCATCGCAATTGACATTGTTGGAAAACTTCCTAGATCCACCGACAACAATAACTTCATTTTAACTATAATTAATCAATACAGTATGTATTTAGAAGCTTATCCATTAAACAACATCACTTCAAGAACAATCATTACCTGCTTATACAAATATTTTACTAACTTTGGTCTTCCAAAATTCTTAATTACAGACAATGTAACAAATTTTAACTCGAATGAGAAGGTGGAATTTTTAGACATGCTGAAAATTCAACATAGAAAATCTTCTGTTATCCAATGGCAAATGATTCACTAGAACGAGCTTATCGAAAAATGAAAGAACGCTTGGCATCCATGTGTGAGAGTACTTTTCAATGGTCTGAAAAACTTCTATTTTTTTAAAATTGTATTACAACAATTCAATTAATTCTGTCACAAAATTTGCTCCAGCAAAAATAGTCTTTGGTAGAAAACAAAATTTACCACTTCATATCTTTTTTGAACCTGTGACAACTGACAATGTATCAAAATATCTAGGAAATATCAAACATAACATGAGTTCCATAGGAAATTAATTTGCAAAGAATGAGGATCAATATATTGAAAACAAGGCTCCACATATCAAAGGTCGTAAAGTGCCAAATTTTAGTCTGGGCGACAATGTATTCGTAAAATTTTTTTTCATCCACAGATATTCCAAGAGAAATACAAGGGTCCTTTTGAGATAGTAAAAATTTTGAGAAAAATTATGTCATAAGTAGTCTAAAAGACAATAAAACAATAAAAGTAAATGTAATTAAATTTTTAAACAAGAGCAGCCTAGGCCAAATCTTAGGAATTAATCAAGGAGTAGTAGTGAAGAGAAAAATTTCCTTGTGTTAGACATTTTGTAAAAATTTAGCAATAAATTTATTTTCGGATCCAGTGATAGTAAAGTCCCTGGGTATTTTTCCAATTCCATACCATGATCTCAGGTTGATTCGAACCCGATCGGTGCGCGTTTAGTCATCTACGGTTGGCAATTCTTTGAATGCAAATGAAACGTGTTTTCTTTTTTTTTTTTTTGATACGCAACTGCGGTGACGGTTTTCTGACGTGTCTCTTTGTCAGTTGGAGATGATAACGGGAGAATGATATACGTGCGCGAGATCGGGTTATATTTTCTGGCAATATTTATCGTATTAGAGAAGTATCTTTTAAACTTATTTTATTGTTCTGATTACTCCAGTGAAGTGCATTATGATTTGGATTAATAATAAATAATTTTTAAGAAAACCTGATGTCGTAACTGTGCCACCTCTACGAATTTTCCACTGTCAATTCCGCTAAAGGTGTTTAACACACTCTCGTCGATAACACTTTGTATATAACATGTGTGTCTATAATTGTGTAACAATTGATCTATAATATAGAATTTATTTTGTTTCATGTGTGTAATGACAATCAGCAAAGTGCACAGAAAAGAAAACATATAATGCATAGGAAACCAAAGATTTCTTGATATTTTCATTCTGTAAATTGGGATTTATATCCTCGTATTTGATGGTAGTGTATTCCATTTTATATTATTTTACTAATTTTGTCAGGCTGGTCCGAAAATGTAGTAAATAGGGTATTAGGTCTTGATAGGAGTGATAATAGCAAATTGTACTGCATGAACTTGCAGCCTTATGAAGCTACATATGATGTAAACTGATTGTTTTTTTTATTTCAGAAGTTAAAATTCTATACAAAGGCATGATAAGTTTGATCCTATTGTTTGAAACTCGAATTTATTTTTAAGAAGTGAATAAGAAAATGAATAGATTTGTGAACAACATTGGTATTGTGAATAAAATTGTATGGGATAAATTCATATAGTTATATGATGTGCTCTGAATTTTTGTTGAAGACGGAGGACAGTGGAGACAGAGCAAAAATATAAATATGATGTGTACAAATGTATGATATGAAATTTTGAAACTTAATGTGTATAAAACTCTATATGTTATATACAGCAAATATTAATACTTGAAAATGTTTTGGGGAATTTCTTCCAGTCAGGTAGCAGCCAAATATTTTCCCGTTGGGGGCGGAGATGTTAGATTGCAAAAATGCAATTACATCATTTTTCGGCTTTGCCAGCACTTTTAAATAATTTATATTTTCGAAACCAAAGTTTCTTTCTTATCTTGTGGCAACTTTTAAATTCTCAACGGATTTTTTTATAGTTTTATTAAATATCTCAATTCATAATTTTTCTTTCTGTAGCAATCAACTTAATTATTAATAGCTTTAACTTTTCAGGTAATTTCTTTTATTGTTTCGATTTTTATTAAATTGTAAATCACTTTCATTTTGCGGAACTGCATGCTCGCCATTTTAACGGCGGAGTCTTTTGTGGTGTAAACTGTCTGCGCGTCACGTGGCTGGGAGATTTTCCTTTGTGTAGTGCTAATTGTCTTTTGAATACTGAACATAACAGTCGCACTTCTGGAGGTTTCCGGTTCCGATTATTTTTTCATTCGGTTCTCGTCCTCTGAGACGTGGAGGAGGCCATAAAAATATTCTGTGGATGATGCAGTGAAAGGCTGCAAAAGATGACAAGCAAGGTCTACGTTTAAAAATCATTTTGTAAAGATGACAAGGTGCTGATGTGCTGAGAAAATCGCCGATCCTTTGTCATGAACCACTTCAGAACGACGGTGTGCAAGTGGAATGGAAAATGAACAGAGAGGTAACATTTAAATTCAAGACGGCGAACAGCAAGTTCAAAAAATTTTGAAATAGAGTTCATTGAACCAATTCATGAACTGATTTGCAGTATAAAACTGCATTTTCACCAACCATTTGAAAGTTGCTTCTTGTCACACCAAGAACACTAGTTCAGCACAACAACGACAAAAAATATTTTTCGAATAGCAAGATCTAGCCCAGTCATGCTACAATAAAGTATAATTGCTATAGAGAGCTCTGTCATTCTCTTACTTTCTTATTATCTTATTCAATTTTAAAGTCTGCAGCAAAAAATAATTTTTACTTGTTTTGTATTAATGAGTAGTTTTTTCTGGTTGTATCTGTATGTTGTGTGCATCATAAGAATCTCTGTGCAAACGCGAATCTTTTTGTATTTCAGTTTATTCTAAAATATTATTAATTTAAAGTTGGCAAGTAAAAGTTTAAATGTGTAAATAAAAATATTTATTCAAGAAATTTGATCTCTTGTATCTTTCTAATAGTGTCAGAAAGCAATTGTAAATTTATTTCAGCAATTCTTCCTCTATTGGCTGTTTACTTATATGTTGCCTAGAGAAGGGGGGCAATTACCTAAGTGATTGTAAAAATTGTATTATTTATTGGTATTCATCCTTTAGCTCCAATTTAACCTATCACCAATCTTTCATAATGGTGTCGTGACAAAACTAAAGTTTATTTAATCTAAAGTGAACAGAGAGGTAACATTTAAAATCAAGACGGCGAACAGCAAGTTCAAAAAAATTTTGAAATAGTGTTCATTGAACCATTTCATCAACTGATCTGCAGTTTAAAACTGCATTTTCACCAATCATTTGAAAGTTGCTTCTTGTCACGCCAATAACACTAGTTCAGCACAACAACGACAAAAAATATTTTTCGAGTAGCGAGATCTTTCTCAGTCATGCTACGATAAAGTATAATCAGGGCCGTACCAAGGGGGTGGCGAGATTGTCTCCGCCAATTGCACAGGCAGAACGGGGACGCAAAAATGACCATTTAAGAACTTAATTTAAGAGTTAGATTAGTACGATCTGCTGAGCAAATAAAAAAGAATTTGAGAATAAATCTTCAGTGGCTCACTAAACATTACGGGAGTGGCTAGTTGTTTTGTCCAGTGGTCAAGTTTAGATCTTATCTGGTTCTGACAACTTAAAGATAGAGACAGAAAGGGCATGTGCCTTTTCTTGGAACTTTGAGTTTCTTGCTGCAGCAGGAAAAAGGGTCCCTCCAGCAAAGCGACTACTTTCACCTTGGGTGTGGTTCTTGCCTTGAGATGGCAAAATAACATGCTTTTTCCTCTTTTTTGCATCTCATTTTACACACGTAATATAGATAGACAAGAGAACTCGCATGCCTTTAGAATCTGATTACTGGGGAGGGAGAGTAAAAAAATCAAGTAATTTGCCTATTAGAAGCTCAAAGGAAAAGGGGAATCGCGCTTTTTCTTATAGTTTTGTGTTTCAGGGTGGGGAGGTCTTATTTTTATCTTGTTTACTATATTGTAGGAACTATAAAGTGGCCTCGTCTTTATTGGAAGAGCTGTCCTTTGATGTTTCTGTCTCGAAAAGTACTTCCACTTCTACGGAAACAACTCAACCTTACAAGAACTCCAGTGAAATCAGAACTTTCTTGCCTTCTTGAACTGAAGTGCTGGAGCGTTACATGTTTTATTGCTAACGTTAAACCTATTCTTAAAAACTCCTATATTTTACTATGCAAATATTTTATCTAATTAAATTCTTTAGTATTCATTACAGAGGAGCTCTCTTCATTGAATTCATGATTTGTTTACGATTTCGACATTGCGAGTTTAGTCCTTTTTAGAATGACTTTTCTTCAGCGTCGAACATACAACTCGGCAACTGTGAGTATACGCATGATTTATTGAATATCTTGTTTTTTATATTTCTGATGACGCAGATTGTCGAGACAAAATTGGCTCCCGAACAGGGACGCTGGAATTGAGTCATAGAAAACGAAACTGAAACTTTAGATTTTCATTTGTGCACTTATTGTTTAAAATATTTGACTGACTCTTGGATGGAATGTTTGAAATATATTAAAACAAAAGTAATCGAATGTTTTGAATATCTATTACATGAATAAATAATTGATTTTGGTTTTAACAGTGGGCGTATATTGGAAAAGGAAGAGAGTTCTATTGAAGAATTTGAATTAAAATATGTTTGAAATAAATTGAATCAGATTGGTGTAATACCGTTTTTAAGAATATACGATTTATTAAAGATTTTAATGGTTAAATTTAATTTCGATTCTGATAACCATAAACATATGTAGAAGTTATTCTAATTCAGAAATAACTACTGTTCGGCGATTTAAGAATTGAATTTGTTCTAATTGGAAGTTTTTTAGGAATATTTATTTGAAGCTGTTAATTTAAGAACTATGATACATTTGAAGTTTCGCATGTTTTGAATTATTCTCAATTTCTTTATGAATAGAATTTGTTGGTTTGAATAATTTTTCATTTTAATGAAACAAAAAGTGCATCTTAAAGATTGCATCTAATTAGTTATTTAGATTATTATCAGTATTGAGATGGGTATATTGAGTCAAATTTTTATTAATCTCAAAAATGGAAACTTTAGTTCAATTGAGAGAAACTTATTGTGGCTGTTTTACTAAATTTATTGAAAAGTTGGAAGTATTTTTGAAAACAGAAGTAGATGACTCAGATTTGTACGTTAGTCACCTGAGTCAATTGACGGAGAAATATACGAAAATACAGCACCTAAATGATGAAATACTTAAACTAATTCAGGGAAAGGATAGATGAATTGAAAGAGACATATGTAACGAAATCGAAAGTGCTGAATCTTATGAAGATAAATTCATTTATTGGAAAACGAAACTTAAACGGTGTATAAGAAGAGCTGACAACGGGATTGATACACACTCGGTTAGTAAAGGCATTTCGAATTAAAGGAATTTTAGATTGCCCAAGATAGAGTTGCAAAAATTTGATGGGAGTTTAAGGGATTGGTTATCTTTTTGGGGATTATTTAAGAAAATAGATGAAGACTGATATTCCAAATGAAGATAAATATCAGTACTTGATTCAGTCGACCCTTAAGGGTTCAATAGCTCGAGAAGTTGTCGAGTCTTTTCCTCCCACCGCTGAAAATTATACTCAAGCCATAGAATGCTTGAAGGAGAGTTTCGGAAGAGAAGATGTGTTAGTGTAGGTATACTTAAGGGAACGTTTGAGCTTGGTATTTAACAATGTTCTGAATAATGAACACAAGCTTCCGCTAATTAAACTGTACGATAGAATCGAAACTCAGTTAAGATCTTTGCAGATGTTGGGTGTAACTAGTGATAAGTAAGCCTGAATGCTTTATCCTTTAGTTGAGTCTTGTTTACCTATAACTCTTTTACGAATTTGGGAACGACATTTACCTTCTATAACGTTTAAATCAGATGAGAAATTTAACAAGTTAAAAACGTTAATGAAATTCCTTGGTAAAGAAATTGAGGGCAAAGGAAAGATTAACTTTGACAAAAGTGAGTTTGGGTTAGAACATAAAACCAAGAAAAATTTACCGATCAAACTATCCTTTAATCGTAATAAAAATATAACGACGGGCATGGAACTTTATAGCTCAGTACAAGGTAGTGCAACCTCGAAGAACTATCAATGTGTGTTCTGTGATAAGAACCATTCTAGTGCTGAATGTAGTTATGTTCAAGGTTTACAAGTTGAACAGAGGAAATGTGTTTTAATTAAAAAGGGCAGTTTCTTTAGATGTTTAAAACTCAACCATATCTCTGGCACATGTAGATCCAAAATTAAATGCTTAAACTGCGGAAGATTACACCATCTTCTTATGTGCTTTAATAATCAAATTCAGACTACCAAGGAAATCTCAAAACCTAAACCTGATAATGATATTCTCGTACAAGATCAGATTCTTGCAAATGTTTCACCTACCCCTCATGTCTTATTACAAACTCTTGCCGTTCATTTAAGGGGAGAAAAAGGTAGAGTGAAAATAAGGGAAATAATTGACTCGGCTTCTCAAAGGTCTTACATTTTAAAAAGTACAGCTCAGAGGTTGAATTACCAACCACACCGAAGGGAAAGTCTACGATATTCTTTGTTTGGTGGAACGAGTACCGAAATCTGCCATCACGACGTTCATAGATCATTTCTCACTGATGTTAGTCTGACTTACAGCTGTAACTTTGAAGTTCTCGGACAAGAAGCAATTTGCGCAACAATTACTCCAGTTGCGGGTGGGAGTTGGATGAAGGAACGTTCTGAAAACAATATCCATTTTAGTGATCAACGTCATGGACCCATAGAATTACTGATAGGAGCGGATGTTGCTGGGAAATTTCTAACAGGAGGTTATAAGCTGTTGCTTTCTGGTTTAGTTGCAATCGAAACAAGATTATGATGGACAGTCATGGGTCGCATGAGAAGATAAAAGGGAGACGAAAACACTGGTTTGATTGTTACTTCAATGTTGACAAGAGAAATTTCTGAAACGGATTTATGGAATCTTGATGTAATAGTAATCAAAGATCAAGCTGAGAAACAATCGAAGATAGAACAAGAAGAGGCTTCCAGAAAGCATTTTTTGAAAACGCTGAAGAGACTTCCTGAAGGCAGTTGCGAAGTATCTCTTCCTTGGTTGGAAGGACTACAGCCACCTACAAATAATAGAATCATTGCGGAAGGAAGACTCAAAAGGACAATTAATACCCTACAATCACAGAATTTGCTAAGGTATTATGAAGATGTCTTTCATGAATGGCTGAAAGAAGAAATAATAGAACCTGTGAATATTTCGAGATTAGATGATCTTAGTACATACTTGCCTCATCCTGCCGTGATCAAAGAAAATTCAACTACGAAGATTCAGCGAGTCTTTGATGCTTTAGCAAAACAAAAGAATGGTTAATCTTTGAAGAGTTGTCTTGAAAAAGGACCTAATTTGGTGGAACTGATTCCGAGCATCTTGAACAGATTCAGACTTGGAACATTTGGCGTAATTGCCGATATCAAGAAAGCATTCCTCCAGATAAGTATTGATGACAAAGACAGAGACTATCTGAGATTTTTATGGTTTGAAAACGGAGATCCTGATAACTTAAAGATTTATCGCCACAAATATCCCATCCTTCTGCCTTCTGCCCATATTGTAGTTCAGAAAATGATTATGCATAAGCATAAAACCCTATCTCATTGTGGAATTCAAACTCAGATGTCTATTTTAAGAGAAGAGTTTTGGATTCTGAAAAGTCGTAGAACAATACGCAAAGCTATAAAGGCATGTACCGTTTGCAAAAGTTATGAGGCTAAACATCCCGAAGTTCAACCTTACCTGACCTGAAGACCGACTAAGAGACTCCACCACATTCGAAACTACAGGAACTGACCTATCGGGTCCCTTATATCTAAGGGATAGATCAAACACTTGTGTCGTTTTATACACTTGTGCAGTTTACTGTGCTGTACACCTTGAATTATTGGCATCTTTTACTACAGACAGATTCCTACTTTCTTTGCGCCGCTTCATTGTAAGAAGAGGAAAACTTTCCGTTATCTATACGGATAATAGCAGCAAGTTTACGGGGTAAAACCAAGATCTGAATAAAATGGACTAGCACAAAATTAATGATGACACATCCATGTCAAGAATCCAGTGGTAGTTTATTACACCCAGCTCTCCCTGGTGGGGAGGTTTCTGGGAACGATTGATAGGTCTTTTAAAATCTTTCTTGAGAAAGGACCTTGGTAAAGCTTCTCTAAGGTATGAAGAGCTTTCAACAATTCTCTGCGATTAACTCTAGACCAATAACTTATATATCTGCAGATTTGGAACTCGAACCTCTGACACCAGCGATGTTTCTTAGACATTCAGGAGAGTGGAACTCCTGATCTAGATCAAATTGATTCTACAAATTTACAAAAAAGATTTTTATACAGATTAAATCTTCGAGAGGATTTACGAAAACAATTTCACTCGGAGTATCTTGGACAGTTGAGAAGTTATGCAAAAAAATTACGAAATCGCTACACTTTTTGTGTAGGAGATATAGTTTTAATTGAATCTACTGCTAAACGAATAAACTGGACTCTTGGAAAAGTGGTTCAATTGATTGAAGGAAAAGATGGACTAGTACGTCTTGTTAAAATCCGTAACAAGCAAGGAGACTTACTTCGACCTATCCAGCGTCTTTATCTCTGGAAGTAAATTCCCCCAACAATTTATATCTTCGTAAACTGATTGAAGGTCCCAAAATTTGTGAAAAAAGTGAGTGCAAAATTTCGAGTGATACCTCATCGCTAGTGCCTGACTCTAGGGAGAAACTGTCGCCCACGTCTGTCCCTCAGCGAGCCACTCGTTATGGTCGAACTCTACGTGTTCCCCGTCGCCTGGACCTTTAGAAAATTTGTACAGTGTGGTGAAACTCAAGGTGGGGAGTATGTCACGGAAAGCACTTCCACTTTTACGAAAACAACTCAACCTTACAAGAACTCTAGTGAAATCAGAACTTTCTGGCCTTCTTGAGCTGAAGTGCTGGAGCGTTACATGTTTTATTGCTATCGTTAAACCTATTCTTAAAAACTCCTGTATTTTACTATGTAAATATTTTATCTAATTAAATTCTTTAGTATTCATTACAGAGGAGCTTTCTTCATTAAATTCATGATTGGTTTACGTTTTCGACATTGCGAGTTTAGTCCTTTTTAGAATGACTTTTCTTCAGCGTCGAACATACGACTGGGCAACTGTGAGTATACACATGATTTATTGAATATCTTGTTTTTATATTTCTGATGACGTAGATTGTCGAGACAGTTTCTTTTGTGGCAAGTAATACGAAGGAAATGTTGCATTTCTGTTTTCATCAGAGAGTGGGCGCATAAAGAAATACTTGGACATTTTCATTCTTTTCTAAGGAGATAAATTAGTTTTAAAGAGGTGAGGTCAAATTATTTCTGTATTTTTAAATTGCTTTTGTTGTATTAAATAGTAGTCGCCTTCTACTTCCAGCATATTCACACAATTTCTTAATTATATATTATTTAAGCAAATCAATTTTAAAAACATCAACTTATTTCAATTTTCTCAAGCTAATTTGAACTAGATTTTAAGGCAATATGTTTTGCATCTAATAAAATTAATAATTTTGCTTTTTACATTCAATTGTTAAAAAAGTCTTAGGCAGAATGGCTATTTAATATCATTAAATTCAATGAAAATTAATTTTTATTTCGATCATGCATAATTCAGATTTGAATTACATTTATTACACTTTATTTATTTGAATATAACTTGAATGTTTACCTAATTATTAAAAATAAATAGATGGTATGGTATCCATTGAAGATTATCTGCCCTAAGTGAAAAAAATGAATTTTAGATCATAGCTGAAAAGTAAATCTATCAGAATAATATCGTAAATCTATTAAAAAAGTAAATTGATTTCAAGTAGCAAAGAATTAACAAAAAATTAGACTAAAAAAACTGGAAAAGCATCGAAAACGGAAGCATTTTTCACTGCAACGAAAGAAGGCTTTATATTGTAATAATAAAAATAAATTTTTATATCACGTTTTCTAACATAAGAGAAACATTAAATTAAACATTAACAGAAATATTAAATTAAAGATTTGATGAATCAGTGAAATTGATTTGACTTTCAATTCAGCACTGTTGTAAATTATACTTAAAAAAATTTTTAAAAATTGTGAAATTTAAGAAAAAATTACATGACAACTAGACTGTTATCATTTGAAAGATAACTTTTTGCGAAATACAAGACGGTGTAGAAATTATTTTTAAATGATAATTTTTCCGGCTATTCTTAAGTTTTATTTTATTTTTTATTTTAATTCTTTCTTAAGTTTTATTTTATTAAAGTTTTAAAAAACTCACTGAGGCATACTTTGCCACCCTTCATAGTAGGTTTGTTTCATACCAAATTTGGCAACTCTAGGCTCAACGGTCTGTCTTGTAGAACGCCAACAGTCAGTCACCTATGCATACTTTTATTAGTAGTAAAAATATGCGTAGGGGAGACCGGGGCAAGTTTGGTACAGGGACAAGTTTACACAAGGCTTATATTTCACATACCATTGGTCGCGGGACACTACATGTCGTTTCAGAAGAAGTGTCTCGGCCTCCATTAATACTCACGTAAGTTTGAAGTTAGTCTTGAAAGTGGATTGTGAAGTGGACAGCTTTTTCTGATTTTTTACCATTTTAGTAAATTTTAACCCTTACTTATTGGCTTTAATAGAGCTCGTACTATTAGAATATCAAAACTTATTATGGATTATCCTCGTAGATTGTTCTTTTGTGGTTATTTTAAGCTATTTAGTTGATTATTTTTATTATGAATAAAGTTTATATGCTGTTTTATAAGAAAAAATTGGCGATGGGGCAAGTTTACACACAGTACATGGGGCAGGTTTACGCAGTGTGTAAACTTGCCCCATCTCCATTTTTTTGTTATAACTGGCACAAGTGATACTTGCATTACAAAGTCATTCCGAACTCCTGAAGATCTGAGGCCATTTGAAACAGCAGGGTCAAGGAAAAGAAGTAACAAAAGTCGGAAAAAAAGCAAGCATCAATTCTTACAGATACACCTGTAGAAAATGCTTTACAAATACACCTGTAAAAAATGCTTTACAAATACACCTGTAAAAAATGCTTTACAAATACACCTGTAAAAAATGCTTTACAAATATAGAAGGAGAAATCAATAAAGAGGAAATTAGAATCAGGCCATCATACTATGTCTCAGTCAGTGAACTCAACTAGAACACGTTATAATAATGAAAAAACAGCGTAGATAAAAAAAAATTAAAAAATAAGAAAAACTTTGTTCTGAAAGAAAATTTTGGAAATTTTGAGCGTAAAAAGAAACAAAAAAACCAAGAAAACTTTTGATTCTCATGATGATGAAAATTTTCTGTGTATTTACTGTTTAAATACACAAGAAGAATCAAGTTCTGGCGAACAGTGGCTAAAATGCACCGAATGTAAGAGGTGGGCTCATGAGGAATATATTATCAATGGCAATTCAAAATATTTTGTACAAATTGTGAGAGTGATTTTGAAAATTATTAGGATTCACCGTAATTGTTTGTAATCTATTATGTACGTTTTGAAATAAATTAGATTTCTTTGTATTTAATTTGTTGTATTTTAATGACTGTAAGCCTTCTATTTAATCATTTTTGGTGCTGTGTGAACGTGCCCCAGGCATTGTATAAACTTGCCCCGGTCATGGGGCAAGTTTACAGAGTGAAATCATGGTAAAGAAAATGGTATAATTGCTAAAATATAATAATTTAAAGTATTTAAAAAATACACTACATGCCTTAAAGTCTAAATAATTAATTGGTAACGAAAATGAAAGAAATACTTTAAAGTCTTAAAACAGAAAAATAAAAGTTTAAATGTGTGTAAACCTGCCCCTGTCTCCCCTACAAAAGCATGATTACAAGCAAAATATAGAATTAACATTATAGTATTTCGTGTTAGAGTTTATTGCATAAAAAATCTAATGCAACTATTCTACACCAAATTCATGGTCTCCTTGATTTTACTTGTCTTGATAATTGTAACTGATTTAACCATAAAATTTTACTTTCCAATAATATATACAAAGATGAATGTTATTTGTCTTTTTAAAAAATCGACATTTTTGATTGATATTGATGAAATTTGGCGCATATGCTCTTCAAAACAAGAGTAGAATCACTATCAATTTTTCAAAGCTCAAAAGTTCATTAAAGTTTGAGTTAATAAAAAAGTAGGCAAGATTTTGCTCTCTTTTCGCCGTATTTTTCAAAAAAATCATATAAAAAATGTGTTTTACGCCATTTTAAAATTCAAAAAAATATCTTTTTAACGATACCAATTTCATAACTGTACAATTTTTTTATTTAATTTAAAGAAATTTTTAAAAAATATATGATTTGCAACAATACTTTTCAATTTTAAAATGACAAACTTATTTCCTTATTTAATCACAGTACCACTAATTTTCTTATTTTTATATAATCGCATATTTAATCACATGATCCCATCTTGGCGAAGTTCACGAATGAGAAGCTGCCGGATAAGTAAGCAGGCTCTCGCTCCCTTTGTGGATACAGCAATGATGGTGTGGGTCTTAGGGCCCATCGCGGATGACAAACATATCGAATATTCTGAAAAATATCGCCATAGGCCAACATTGAATTCGTAGACCGCTTGAATAAATGGAACTCTTTATTTCAATTTTATCTACGCCTATTTTTTTCAAATTGAAAAACTATATAATTTTACCGCCTATTATCATTTTCATTCCCAGGAAGCTCAAATTCTGTTTCGCATACGCCCTCAATACTATATGTTTCTTCAGAATCAGTGCATTCTAAATAAGAAAAATTATTAACCCGAGAGAACACGCGCCTCCTTAGAGTACGTTAAGACGCGCGGGGGTCATTGAATGACCCTAAACTGAATTTAAATCCTGCGCTGTTAAAGCATTATATTTTTAGTTGGAAAAATTACGCTTTAACTTTTAAGACATTAAAAAACAGTGTTTAACACAAATCAATTATTTTCCAATATTTTTCGTGACAAGACTTTTAAAATACGATCTTCTCTTCGTATTAGTGCACAAATTATTCAAGTTCTTGCTATAGGATTGTTACAATGAAAACATGAATTTTAATACTATTTAATTATAATGAGAAATGATAGTATGTACATACCAATTTTCTGTTACATTTTGTTTTCTTGGAGAAAATTACTAGATACAGAAAAAAAGTTCCTTGCCTACAAAATTTGTACACAAATTGCAGGTTCCAGTAGTTTTTATTTCCTCATTTCTCGAACAAAACTTACATCTTCCCTTTAAAACCATTTATTATTTCTCTTTTGGTGGTTCTTCAAAGAAAGGGCAACAATTTTTTCTTACTTCCACTCTTAGTTCATGAGCTAAACACAGATTATCCTTTCGTTTATTGGCGTAATCACTGATAAGAGAAAAAACAATGTCTTCCGTCCTCTTCCGATTCCGTAACACGTTCGCTGAAATTTTCAATATCAGAAAAATTTTCATTTCAAACATCCTCAGGTCTATTGTCTTCATCGTCAAAGTGTAAATCCTCATCAGTTTCAAATTCGGCAAGAAGTATACGTAAGGTTATCATACGTCCGGATTGTCCAGATTTCGCGCTCACGTCCGGACTGGTATCCGGATCTTCAAAATGTCCAGATTAACGCCAGTGAATGCGGCGAGGAAGAAATTTGTTTGTTATAGGGAAAATATATTATATTCGAAAAAGCTGACGTCATTCCGTCGACTAAAGAAAATCTGTAATTTACGTAAATGGTACAACCTCCCTTCTACAATCCGTGTGTCGATTTTCAGGAAGAGAAACTGGACGAAAATAATGTTACTCCTAGGGAATGCTTCAAAAGAATAGTCGTGAAATCCCCGATGACCTTCACAAATGGTCAGTCTTGGTGTCCCGTTACGATATTAATTGGCAACCTCCAATGACACTTCATTCACACACTTTGGAAGACTCTGCTGAATATATTACCCCATCGTGGGAGTAGAGAAAATTTGGGGGGTCATACAGTAGAAAAAATGGAAGCATGTCTGAAGGCAGGCTCTTTCCCACTAGAGCCCGGCGTTCAACAGCTTTAAAGGCAATACGTTGCTAAACTTTCCTAATTATGATGGTATGCATCACAGGTACTTCAAAAATGAAACATCCTGTCGTACAGACGTCGCCCAGCATGATGAAAAATAGCCGAATATTGTGGATGAGATGGCTTGATTGGGGAGGGGCTAAACAGACAGCCCGTTAATCCGTACTTCCAACTGCACCCCGATAAAAGAAAAAAGAAATCTGATCTCTGTTCAGCTGTATTCTGTAAATGTATAAGAATCTAAATGGGCGAGATTAAAAGCAAGAAAGAATATTTTAGGAAACTATTCCCTCTTCTTTTCTTTGGAGTATATTCTTTTGGGTTCCCCCCACCCCCACGTTCGTCCATCACATTTTGTGTGTATTTGATTCCTTGTATTGCGATTCAGCAGAAAGTCAAGAGTGGTCAACTTTTATTTTTACCATTTTTTGAGGTGAATATAGATTAGTACTTTAACAATTTGTGGTACTTTGTTTTCTTTCAATGCCATTCAATTTTAATTAAATTACTATAAAATTTTATGTGTTGAGCTTATTTAAAATAATAACTAACTTCTTAACCTACTGCAAAAATATCTGCGAGTCTCCTTTTTAATTAATTTATATTATTTATTTGCTTTCTTTTGGAAAATAAAAGCATGAACTTATTTCAATTACTTCCGTTGTAAAAACGCGTACTGTTATTTTTTAAATCTTAAACACTATATACACTTAAGTGCTAAACTAAATATGATCTTAATTTTTGTAAGTATATTATTTAATATATTATAAAGTAAATTAATATTTTGTTAATAAAGTATATTAATAATTATTTCTAAATCGTTTAAAAACTAAAAAACTGTGTAGGATTTCAGTGTAACCCACGAGGCTTGAAAGATTGTTTACCCCTGGCCTAGGCCATAATTTCTGTGATTGCGTATATAATTTGTCTCTATAATGATGCCTTACAAAAATTCATCAAACAAGGAAACGGATTTCCTTATTTAAATATGAACATTTTCATTAACAATACTTAAGAATAAAATAATTAAAGATCATTTTAAATAATAAAACTAACAAAAAACTAAAAAATGCGGTTTATTCTAATTTTAATTACTGTAATTTTGATTTACCAAGCATAAATAAAAATTGTATCTCCTTTGCATTCTGAAGTCTTAACCTTTATCACTTCCTCAAACTCTGTGCTAGTATTATGAAAAAGGGTCATTGGTAGGCGGTTAATATAATTTTATGCGTTAATTTGAGCCCCTAATTAATTATATATTATAATAACTAATAATTAGTTGTATAATTAATTAATATTTAATTATAAGTTATTAAGATATAATAAATAACTTACTAATTATTAATTAGCTATTAGTTATTAATATATAATAAATGCATATTATTAATTATGCACTAATAAATATATAATTTAATAATAGGTTAATACCATTCACTCCCCGCCGTGTCCGGATTTCAATGAAAAAATTATGGTAACCCTATGGATACAGTAATGTTAGTGTGGCTCTTAAGGCCCATCTCCGATGACGGGTCGTATCCCGGTAAAATGGGGCGTCGTCGCATGTGCTGCTCGTAATGGGGAAAATTATGTGGGGACCACAGTGACCGATGAAGTCGTGGCGGCCAGTCTTGTCGGAAACTAACAATTACTCAATTACTAGATATTAATCTACTTTCTCTTTTTCCTTATTCCGTAAATAGGCTTTTGAACTCGTAAGATTTTCATTTTTCAATCGAACCTGATGAAACGAAATTCTAGAATATTCAATATAATTTCTAGAAATTCTAGAAATCACTTTTGAGTACCCCTAACTTGTCCCACGCGTACCATAGGTTAGGAACCTCTGATGTAGAGAAAGTCATTTGATATTAATAAAATTTGAATTCAGCTCATATATACTCCACTTTTAATTTCAGCTGTAATTTCTTTTATTTCTAATTAGTAATTTATGTACTATACATAGTGCGAAGGAAAAAATTCTCTTCTTTATTATGCATCACACAAAAGCCAATGTTCAGTAGCTGCAATAAGCAATAAGATATAGATTTTGTTTTATTTTCTGTCTTTTAGAAAATATGTGCAATTTGTAATTTATTTCATGATACATTTATTTTGTTGTGTACAGTATTTTTCATGATTATAGTTCATAAAAGTATTTTTTAACCCTTTGAACGGCTCAAATATTTCAGCTGAATGCTTTGAAAACGGACCCTCTGTAGCTAGATGGTGTACGCAAATTGCTCCAAGATTTATTCACGAACGGCGTGAAAAACGGCAGAGAAAGTTTTCCTTCCCCCTCTGCCTATTGTTCCGTATAACAGCAGGGTGTCATCTTCCCCACTGCCCCGTGGCTTAACAGGAGGGGTAGGACCATTCAAACTCATAAATCAGTCTACTGATGGCAATTGTTGTCTTGTGGCTTTTCAACTAAGAACTTACTCGTCGATTTGAAAACGATTCCGTTTCAGTCTGAAGCTTTTAGAGAGTGTAGAATTTTTCATATTCTTATTTTTAATAAATATAGAGAAAATTTCTTTCATAAATGATTTAGAGAAATATCACTCATCTAAATGCATTTCGAAAACAATAATTCTTTCTGCTTTCAATCAAAGAATTTTACTTCAGTTTCTTTTCATTTTTTTTTAGTATTAAGCTTTTATAACATATTTTGTATATGCCTCTGATTAAAATATATTATATTTTTAAAAAATGTTATTTCTTAATAATACGATAATAGTACAAATTCTGCATTCAGTTAGAGAATGTAAAATGAATTTGTTGTCTTCAATAATTAAATAAAAAGTTTGTATAATTTTCTGCTTCAAGAAGATTCGTGTTTTTCATTTCATTTTTAAGCTTTTAAGATATTGAAAAAATAGCCTTTTGTCAATGGTAGATAAAACACCATATATTGCGTTTGAAAAAAATTCTTCTGAAATAATCAAGGAAGATGCGAGATAATAAGATTTTTAAACTAAATGTAACACTAAAATAAGAAAATATGCTAAAAATTCCGCGTACATGCGTAACTTGTATTTGATCAAAATTAATATTTTCTGTTTTAACGTTTAAATATTTCCAATATCAGCTTCTTATTTTATTTATAGACTGCTTATTTATAGATGCGAATTTCAGTAAAACTAGTTGATGTACCTGGTCTTACTCGAGACCCAAAATATTTTCATAAGTCCATTTAGTATTCATAGCAATCGAAACATAAAATTTTAATTGATGAAATAATATATGAAGAAAAATATTATAGATTTTCCCGAATTTCAAAAAAGCTTCAAATCGTTTACAACGATCATAAGTGATTTTGCTTGGTGAGCAAAATACTTACGTACATTTTTTTAAAAAATAAAACGTTTGTTCGGAACATATAAATTTTTTTAATCACAAATTTTTGTTACGCAATTTTTTTGTTTATCCCTTCCAGGGGCGCTTTGAAGACACCTCTTTAAGAATTTTTTTTCCATCCCACTTTCGGTGATGCAATTCACCAAAATAATTTTCTATTGATTATTATTATAATTTTCAGTTGATTTCAGTGGGAAAATCAGTTTTCTTTTCTCATGGATTTATACGCGAACAAATTTTTCTTTCTCAAAGGAAAAAATTCCTTCTTTTTCAATCAATTTCACAAAAATAGGACTAGGTTTCCAGTCAAAGCATAATATTTTTTTTCTTCTTACTCTTTTGTTGCAAAATTAGAAAATAAAAGACTTAAGAAGAGAAGTTTGTTACTCATTTCAAATTATTCAATTTATTTCATTGATTAATCACCGCGCACTTAGAGCTAAAATGCCCGAATTTTTTTTTTCTTTTGAAGAGGTTATGTGTCATGTTTCTTGCAACTGCTGTCATTTATAAAGAGCCGGCCCGAACAAAAGCGGCACCCGGTGCAAAGTTGACTTGCGGAGCCTTGAAAAAATATCGCCCAACAAAATAATTTATTGCCTTTTGCTATTTATTACATTTCACAATTTGGTTAATTAAAGACTATAAAAATACATTAAAATAATAAATAATTAAATTATTTTTATAAAGTAAATATTTTAATCACACAAAAAAATCGTTAATAAATCAAACAAAAATAATTGCGTCATATATAAAATTTGGTATTCAACTTACTAAAATAAGATTACAACATATGGTTTTTCTTTCATTTTGTTATAAGTTTTATAGCATATACGTTAATATCATTATAATTTAGATTTTTGGTTAATGCGGATTAGATAGATAAAATGACTAAGCAAAACAATTGTGCGCCTCTAATGCTGGATCTCAAGTAATTTTTTATTATTTTTAATCTTGAGGAAGATTTTTCTGTAGACGCGAGCGTTATTGGTAATGTCAATATAACTATAGAACAGAAGAAAAATTTGGATACAATTTAAATAAATTATTTTTAAATAAATATTGTAAATATTTGAAATATTGTGACCTGGAAGGTAAAACTTGACGACAAATTTTGATTTCGTTAAATAAATGAATGCAATTCATTTTCGTTTTGCTCAATCTGATAGAGGCGTGTGGCCTTGTGCGGTGGCATCTTTCGAAACCCCCTCCCTCTGTCTCTGAATTCAAGCATTCCTTTCTAAATAAAACATAAAATTCCTCCCATTATTTTTTGCAAATTCATGTTGTAGAAATGTGTAGTGTCTCCCTGATTTTATGAAGATATATTAAAAATTGTTCAGTTTGAAAACTTGCAGTGCTAAAATTAAAATTATAAAATGTGAAAATAGTTTCAATTGGAGTTTCAAAACATGGAAGCTAAAAAACAAAAAACAACTTTTAACTTTGCTGTCAATTGAATGAGAAAATAACTCCCTTTCAATTTTTCTGTCGATTTACGATGTTAGCACATTCATTCTGTATTGAAATAAAATATTGTATTGTATGAATGGGATTTTCTTGTATTTTGGATTATCAAGTGTATTCTTAAAGGTTAAACTCATTATTTCTTCATATTTAAAAACAAGTTCAACTCATCATTTCTTCATATTAACAAACAACTATTTCTTCATATACAACAAAAATAAATAAATAAATAGAACTAAAACCACCGGAGTGGCCTCCCCTAAACTTTCTCGTATACTTCTCAAAAATTTGTCATTTCCCCTCCCCCATGTGGATAAAAAATTCGAACCTACTGTAACCCAGAATGAAATGAGTATCAGAAGGTTTTTCATTGTAGATTATAGTGATTGTAAAATATTTAGGTGAAGAATCATATTCAGAGATGCGTATCTATTAAAACTTAGCAATATTTATTTTCTATCACACTCTAGCAAGCTCCGCTAAGGCGAGGGCGTGCGCGAGCAAAAAGAAAACAGGAGAAAATGAGCTCGTTCGCTATCGCTGAATAGCTTGCGCATGCTCAGAAATTGCTTCCAGTACGCAAGTAAAAAAAATTGAATATGCAATTTGAGCAACTTTTTTTAACCGATTGAAACGAAATTTGGGCACAGATCTGTAATTAATGTTATCAAACGTCATACCAATTTTTATATATCTAAGCCAAAGGGTTTATGAGATATAATTTTTACAAGTATGCGATTATACAGTCAGACAGACCATCAACCTTTCGACAGATTTCATCCAAACTTTGATAAGGACGTACATTCATGATTATAAAACTGTGTACCAAATTTTACCCATCTAGCTATTCAAGTTTTGGAGTTATAGTGTTCACATGACCGCAGACAGACAAACAGGCAGACTTCCCGTAGACGGAATTTGTCCAAAATTTGATAGAAACCTACAAATTACGTGTCAAGATCACATACCAAATCTCATCCCCGTAGCTCTGATAGTTTTCAAGTTATCGTGTTCACAGACAGACACACAGAGAGGCCAAAATTCCAAAATTGTGTTTTTCTGACTAAGGAAGCTCTCAAACGTAGAGATTCGTCAAAATCTCGAGTTCGAATTTTTTGACGATTACAATACTTTCTCTTTGTATACGAGAAAGTAAAAAGATAATCGACTGATCACAAACTTATTTACAATTATACACTACCCACCTAGTTTAGGATTTAGGATATTTAAATTGAATCAATCTTCAAAATACTTCTTATATTTTAAAACTTATAAAAATAACTTTGATATGTAGTTTCCCAAAACAATAAAATGTTCGAAATAAGTAAAATTTTATAATGAAAAAAGCCCAATGTAAAAGATTGGAAAACACATATTTTCGTTTGTTAATAATAAAAAAAATGTTTCATCTGAAATGTATGCAATAATAACAAATAGCAAAAATATTGAAATACAAAAACAAACGGGAACTACATTGTTGTATAAATTGTTATAATATTAAAATTTCCTTTTTGGAAATATTAAAGAAAAGTTTGTGTAATAAATAACTATAAAAAAGAGACAAAAATTAGCATTGCAATTTATCTTCAAATGACATACATCCACTTTGGGGACTGTCCCTTCCCGCCGCACGTAAAAGAGAGTGACCATATGATGCCTGGAGCAATTGAACCTGGTTGAGGACTGAACAATGCTATCTCTTTTCACCCTTTATTCTGCCCAAGAATTGGAAACACGTGGACCTCCAAGTAGCAAAGGGATTCTTATCAACTAGATCCATCAATTATTTTTACTTTCTCGTATACGAAGTAGAAAAAGAGAAAGTATTGTAATCGTCAAAAAATTCGAACTCGAGATTTCAATGAATCTCCACGTTTTAGACCTCCCTGAGTCCGAAAAACAAAATTTTGGTATTATGTCTGTGTGTGAACACGATAACTCGAAAACTATTAGAGCTACGGAGAGGAAATTTGGTATGTGATCTTTACACATAATTTGTAGGTTTCTATCAAATTTTGGACAAAATCCATTTGCGTGAAGTCTGTCTGTCTGTCCGGGTTCATGTGAACTCTTTGACACAAAAACTTAAATAACTAGATGGTTAAAATTTGGTATACAGTTTTTTCATTAGAAATGTAGGTCCGTATAAAATTTTGGGCCAAATCCGTCAAAGGGTTGACCGTCTGTATAATCGCATACTTTTGTGAACGCCATAACTTCTTAACAAAATTACTTAGATAAATTAAATTTTGTATGTAGTCTTGAAACCATAATTGCAGATTTGTCTCCAATTTTCGTTTAAATCGGTTTAAAAAAGGCGTTGAAACGGTTTTTTCTCAATTCTACGCAAAAAAAAAAGCTGCGAACGCTGGGCAGATGTTCCCCCTCCCCTTAGTGAATACCGCACGCCACCGGGCAAGTTTTGGGAGGCCACTCTCGCTAGTTTAACAGATCTTTGAAAGAAATTTTCAAAACCAGAAAAAAAATTACAATATATTTCTTTTTAGAAAAATTATGTATATTTTATGCCTTTTTTACATAAAAGTTGGTTGAAAGAATTTTTTAAAAAGGATAAAAAAAATAATTAATTAATTCTGCAAAATCCGTCAGCGGCGCGAGGCCACGTGCGGTCGCACCGTTCGCACCCCCCTCGGGCTGGCCCTGCATTTATCTGTTTGAATGGTGCAATGTAACAAAGCAAACGCCTTAACAATAGAGGGGAACAGCAATAGTAAAGAGAAGTAACTTGAACAATATTATACGGGCTTATTTAAAGCGCCCCTTGTTAGTTTTGAAACATTCCCTCACAGTTTGAGTTCCCTCACAACTTTTTCACAAACGATTGTATCTTTCTTTCAATAGATCACGAACACATGTTTACCATATGGCTAAAAGAGTGGCAATTTAATAATTGAACACTCTTCCAATAATACTGAAATAGGTTCTAATATTTCAGTACCCAATGTTGTTTCTTGTAATAAAAATTAACTTCAATTTTACTTTTGGTTAATAATAAAAGTATGAAAAAATTCTATATGCGAAGAGTGGGCGCGAATTAAATTTACTTTTATAAAGAAACTAGCTACTAAACCCAGTGTTGCTCGGGATAAAAAAATTTTATGTGACTAATGTAACTAAATTTTAAAAATTTTTTTAATGTAAATTTTTTAATGTAAATAAAATAATTTTAAATGTAAAAAAAACTAATGTAAAAAAATTTTAAGTGACTATGTACCTAAAATAATTTTAATGAAAAAACTATTTTTGTATAGAAAATTAAAATACCCAAAATTCTTTTGACGTCTGAAACGTTTTATATTTGCTGGTTTTCAAATTTTGTCCATAATTATTAAAGTATGAGAAAGATTTTGACAAATATTTAGGGACAATTAATTAAATAATTATTTTTTCACTTTTAGAAAGTATTAAAATAATCCAGACCAGTAGTTGTTCCTGATATAAATTATTAATCGTCTGCTCTTAAACTTTTCCTTAGCGTACTACCAGAAATGTGTTCTAGCAGCAGCTCTTCGTATGTATTCTTGTTCTTCAACAATAAAAGTATTGTTATAAATTGTAAAATTTATATACAATTTAATTTTTTTTAAAAAATTTAAAGTGATAGCAACAAATTGAACGGAAATGAAATTTGAGTCACTGGAAATATTGTTTTTCGAAATTTAATACAGCATCAAAATTTTTATTGTGAGATAATATTTTCGAAAGATAGCGCTGAAAAACGCAAAATCTTGCTTAATTTTTAATTAACTAAAGCTTTAATTAACTTGTGTGCTTTGAGAAGTTGATTATTATCTTATATTAGATATTTACAAAAATAAACAGAAGTAAAAGTAGATTAGTTCAAAGTCCCACCGTTTCCTAGCAACGAAATTTCTATAAATTTGTTTTAATTTCAAAATCCTCTACATGTAATCAAGTTTTTATCAAATTTTAAAAAAAATAGTAAGGGATGAAGGAAAAATTACACATTTTTAAAAATTAGTATCAGTGAAAATTAAAAGTTTCAGATGACATAAATATATTTTTTGAAACAAATTGCTCCGAAATTACTGCGGAAAAAACGGTTTCTGTAAATTTCTAATTATCTGAAACTTTTGGAAATGGAAAAGTTGACAATAATGTTCCTCTTGTTTTAAATGATAAGTTTGCAAAATTTGGCTCTAATAGGTAATGTGGCTTTGAAGATACACATATCTACATAAATACCCATAATTAGTTTTATTTATATTAAGATACTAGCTGATATGCTCAGCGTTGCTCGGGATTAAAATACTTTCATGTCTAATATTTTAAGGTGAAAAATACTTTTATATAAAATACTGTAATGCACAAAATTCTTTTATCGTCTTAAACGTTTTTAATTGAAATGAGAATATCAATTGGACCGTACGATTTTTAAAATTTGACGATAGCTAATTTTCACCATAGATAAGGTTTAAAATAAAGGTTTTAATAAATGTTTTGGTACAAAAATAGAAAATTTTTCATAATTATAAAGCATAAAAATAAATTAGATAAATAGTTGTTCCTGATAAAAAAATTTTCTTAATCAACTCTGTGAACTGTCTTCTTTAAAACTTTTCTTTAAGTGTTCTAGAATTCTGTTAATAAATTCTGGCAACAGTTCTTCGTATGTATTCTTGTTATTTAACATTAAAAACCAGACAAATCCTTTGCAGCTGCAACTAGAAATGATAACAAAATTTTAAATAATCCCACTTTACCAAAAGCGCCCGTCGTCCCACCCAAATCGAGCGAAAACGTAAACCAAACCCACACTACCCTCACACCGTCAGGCGAAAAGTAAACAAACCCCACTGCCCACCGCACCTCAGGTGAAAGAATATCAATCACCCCCCCCCCCCCAACTGTTGAAAAAAGATTCCCCCCACCTGCTAGTGTTCCTTCCTTCCCTAGAAATGGGAGTTGCATGAAATCATGCAATCTCTGCATTAATCTGTCCTGAAGTCTCTGCGGATGAAATAGAAAATACAATCTTTCAGAAATTCAAGAATATCCTGAACTATCTGCTTGCCGGGGATAGCCCTGGGAGAAGCTTATGATTCTTGCCAAGGCGCTTCGGGCCAACACTGCAACACTGAACTAAGTGAACGACAGAGAAAAAGATCACGACCTGTCAATCTTCTAGAACTTATTATAAAAGCATAAACCAAATAATAATAATAAATAATCTAGTAAAAAACTAGATGCCAGTACCATCACTGCGATTCAGCACCCCAAATGAAGTCCCTGCTTAGCTCTTTCCCCCTCTGCCACATGACTTTTCCATCACAGAGGTGAGACTATCATATCTTTAAATTCATTTACTAAACAATCATGTTGTAGATAATATATATATATATATATATATTAATACACCAATACCAATTTGCGAAATCGATGTTTTTCAATTAATTAGTAGCAGAACATATCTTAATTTTTTTTTAAAAAAGCTTATTCTCCTGTCCTTTTTAAATTAAATGTCTGTAAATTCTCAATTAGGGTGCAATAGCATTGTATCATCGCTACTAACCACTTATATTGCTTTGAATTTCGAGTACTTAAAGCCCCTTGAGGCTGTGCGCTTCAATGATCCTCCTACACACACATGAGATATTTTTGCAACTGTGTAGAAATTAATCTTGACAAATTTTTCAAAAATCAAGAAAAATAATGAAACGCAAATGAGATTTGTGTTCTAAAAAAGCAGTTTTTAAACTTTAAAGTGAGTATAAGTATTTTTGTGACTTCATATTTTGATAGTGCATGAAAAATGAAAAATATTGATTAATTTTTTTATTTTTATGTAATCAAAATACAAGGTTAGTAGTTAAAGCCACCTCCGTTGAAGCAGCGAAGCATCTATAAATTTTAATGTTCAAAATGGTCTGCATCTATCTCAAATATTTTTTAAATTAAATTTTAATAAAAGGAATAAAATCTGAAGGAAAACTGCAAAAGTTGGTATCATTGAAAAGGTAGAAATTTTGAATTTTAAGATAGATATAAAAATATATCTCGGCTATTAATTTCTCAAGTAATGAGTAAATTGCAAATTTGTGATCATTCATTAATTAACTGGATGTTTTGTAACTTTGCTCTTTGAAAAATCGAGCAGTATTTTTCCTTTCGACTGTTTAATAATAAGTTTTAAGATTCTAAATCGGTCAAGGGTTTAGGAGATGTGGTGAGCATGCATACAATGACTTTATTTATATTAATATTTGCGCGCTTTTATTATTTAGACAAAAAATAAAAACTTGTAAATATAAAATAAATTAGTTTTACTGTGATTTTAATCAAAAGCACTTTTAAAAGTTTTATGTAGCTTTCATATTTCATCAAGCAGTCTTTAAAATTCAAACCCTGTCATGTGAAATAGCTACAATTAAATGTTAATGATCACTAAATAAGAAGAGCTCTCTGGTTTCTACGAAAATTTATGCCTGAATTTTACAATCTCTACTAGCTTTCTGCTCGATATTAAATTTGGCAGTAAAAATCCAGATATTTAAATCAATGATAAGTTCACTATTGTCCCATAGCAATCCTGATATACTTGAGTTCTCAGAATAATCATGTCTATCTCTCTTCCTCAAAGTTTATTCCCACCAAGACACCCAATTCCAAATGCGACAAACACAAAACGATCTTTATGAACTGCACCGCCTCCATTATAAGCGAGGGCATATAGATTTTCTACGCAACCGGTTTCGGTTGTTCTGATAAACAGTGAGCAACCTTTCTCGTGGAGCTCGGTTTCAGAGTAACTATATGAGGAGCGACTTCGCGAGCAGGTCTGAGTTTTTAGAATATCACTAGGGACTTTCTACGTTCCAATGTCGGCTGAAGAGTTAAGAAAAACGTAATTTTAATTAAATCCATTTATTATAATTAACAAAATATGTAAATGTAGTATAGAAATATTTGCAGAAATGTAGTTTTTTCGGGTAGGGTTTTATAGAAGGATGAAAAATATAAAATGTATGCTCACGTAGGGGACAGCTACCATTCTGATCAAGGGCTTCGGATCATCAGTGGTCCTGAGTATAATTCGTAGACGCCTCATTCTCTTACTTCTATTTCTATTCACTTTTAAGCTGCAGAAAAATAGTTTCTACTTGTTCTGTATTAATGAGTGATGTTTTCCTGGTGTATTGTTATGTTCATAATGTGACAGAGAATCTCTGTCAAACGTGAATCTTTTGTATCAGTCTATCTCAGAATATTATACTTTAAGGGCAAATAAAGTCTAAATGCGTAAATAAAAAGTATCTACAAGAAATTTGATCCTCTATATCTCTACTTAGGTGCTCTGTCCCCTGCTCGCTAAAGCTCTGCCCAGATGGGATTCGGTGTTGTACCAACTCTCCCAAGTTACTTGAACTATATGGCAATCTGCATCATCATAAGAAGGACTGTGTGGATCCTGAAGCTATCTAAAATCCTTCATATATGCATATGAATCAGCTTTAGAATTTAGTGAAGTGTTTAACCAAATCGCGCAGAGAATAAAATTTTGCCTCAAAAAGATATTTTTCTTCAAATAAACTTACAAGAGTAAACGTTATTCTTTTAATGTTTACTGTAATAAAGAAGGTAAAATTTCTTGTCCCTGTAAAGCCATTTTCTATAGTGATTAACATGAGACCCTCCCCTATAAAGCTCAATTACAATATTTTCAGCTATCTAGTATCAGAAACCTGATTCAAAGATTGTGCTGTAAACGAAAGACAGGTATATAGCATATTCAATACATTCATATATATAAAATAATATACAATTGAAGATTGTGCCTATCAAAAAAAAGATCAAAGCGTTTATATCAAATCCACTCCAGATATTAAAATAATATACAAATTGAAACTCTAAATTAAAAATGTAAGCAAAAAAAACTATCTGTATTTTATTTTACAGCATAGTAAAAAGTGAACCATTATTATCATAAAGGGTACTTATCTCGAATATTCACAAAACTCCTATTATAATATTGTGGGTAAATGAAGTAATTCACCTTAAGTGAAAATATATCTGGGATAAAATAGTGCTGTACAACACGGTGCCTTAAAAAAACATATAATCTGAGTAAGCTTTACACGTTGCAACTAACGTATGCAACCTTTGAATTATTCTCCGGGAACACGTAAACCCTCTGAGATTAAAAGTGGTTCTATTGTATTATGTTTACACATTGCAAAAAAGCATGTCAATATTATTATTCAATTAAGTAGCATGAAGTAAATTCACTCTAAGTGAAAATATATCTGAGGATAAAATGTAATCTAAAATAAACACGGCAAAAAATCTAATCTCTATATATGAGCATGTTAAAATGGTATTTATATTTATACATACTAAAGTAAAAATAAGTACACACAATTCATAAAAGTACTATCTGCAATATTCATTAAAACTTCTATGTACCATGAATTAGTAATTTCAGAGTCTTGGATACGACAGGATGGCAGAATCAAGATCTTCTTGAAAAGACCACATACAACTGACTGGCTAAAAAACTTGGTTTGGTTAGATCAAACAATTTTATCAAAGTTTGTCTGGCTTTATTTGATATGTAGAAAAGGCTGATCTAATAGGAATTGTTTTCGCTTGAATTGAAAAGGCATGTTACTGTCAGAAGGAAATGAGAGGTGCTGAGGCATGATGAATAGGATTCATTTTATTATCAGCACTACTTTTGCTTTGCCACTCATGACATTTTTCTGGGTGAATTACTATTAGTTTCTCTGCACAGACGCAGACCTTTGGAAAGTGCTAAATTTCTTAGTAGAATAGTGCTGATAGCTCTGATTTTAATCTTAATTTTAGGATGGCTTCTCGAGTTGGAGTTAAACTCATTTAAAAATACCTCAGTTGTTATGAGTTGGCTTCTTACGGGTCATTACTTACTATATTATCCATACTCCATAAATCATTCATTTCTAGATACACTCCAGAAAATGATTATTATATTGCATTGATAAATCTGTTTCATTGGTGACGGTAAATAGCTCACCTTTAAGCTCTCGGTGTCACTGTTTCAAAATCTATGTCACAAGAGTTGTTGGAACAGGATCTTGAATTTCTGGATAGCAAAATGGGGGCAGAAATTTTCTCTCCACTTTCACCTTTACCAACATGTAAAACCAACTCGCAAATTCTTTTCAGAATCAAAAGCAGCATGTTTTCCAGTTAATTTCGTAAAAAATCAGACCAAAGTCTATTTTTTTTAATGCAGCTTGAAACTTTAAAGATTGGGAACCTCTTAAATATGGAGGACTTGGAAAATCTCACCTAGTAAAATTATTTTTCCTCCAAACGGTTCATCACATTTAGTAAGGTCTTTCGTCTATCAACTGGCTAAAAGGCATGAACATGTGTCATTGGAGCTTCATCCCAGACAATCCTTAGCATTCAACAAAATTTTGGCTCTAGAGTGTTTGGTTTCGATTAAGTGCATGTTGAAGTGGCATTCGAGTAAGGGGAATTTAAAATATAGAGTGAGCGTTCTGCTCCACTTATGTACTGTATACCCGGTTGATGCTCAGAATGGCTTGATCTCTATTCCTTAATTGCAATGAGTCGAATTACACGAAGGTTTTGCTTTCGGAATATCAAGAAAAAACTTGCATATCGTTTGATCTCTATAATCGCATGTAGCTTATAAGACAGATATCTTTGTTCAAATTTAAATTTTCAATATTTGCATTGGTTAGAACTGCTCTTCTATAGGCATCATACAGGATAATCGAAGATCAATTGTAAAGTCTAAGATGGAAGATTCACTTTGTAAATTCAGGCCATAAGATTTACATATTAATTCTGCAAAGAAGGCTAAGGGGCCGTTTCTTCCGAATACCCATGCAAAATCCAGAGAGTTGTTTATATTGAGTCCAGTCAGGAATGTTCTCACTTCCCAAAACTACAAATTATAGAACAAAATTCTCAGGTAGCTAGGCGGCATTTGCATTTCTTGCTGCTTCAAGAAGAGTGTTATGCGTCTGACCATCAACCTCAAGCACTTCATGCCCTTGAAAAGTTTACAATGTTCCATCAATAGTTTTAGATCGTTGAAACTTATCACACAGTTTTTTCTAATATAGCATTCAATAAAATCACAAAATCCTCACAAAGCATTCTTTCAGTGCTTGTTGGTCCCTCTTGCCTCTTCTGCCATTTGTAGAAGGTTTATCATACATAATACTGGGGATATCAGAATAATAGTACTTTATTGCTTCTTCTCAGTGGTTCAATTAAACCACATACCGTCAAAGTGGTATCTTTCATAAAGCCTCGTTCAACTGCTTCATTTCTTGCCCTTCTTTTAAAAAAATACCTGTTGTTCAGGCAAGTAGTACAAAGTCTAATTACGTGTGAGATTTATCAGACATTGCGACTCACTAAACGCTGCTGCCTCTGGAGCACTAACATATCTCCCATCTAAAGAAATTAAAATCTCATCGTGATTAACTACAGTCATCTTTTTAATGTAATGGGCTGCATCATGACTTGTAAGCATCATTTATATAAATATTTGACACTTTTACAGATCAAAACTTCTCCATTGTATTGTGCATTGTATTTTTTAGATAAACGGATTTTATGGTACTATCAACGGTTATCAAAGATAATGTTTGCTCACTCTTTGGTTCTTTACACCGTCTTTTGCTAAACTGGAAACATTTACATTTTCCTCTGTCTCCTCTCTGTCTTTTGGGATGTTTGAGCATTCCACCATCTTTCATGCATGGAGCATTTGGATTTATAATACCACAGGGGCCAGGGACCATACATTGGTTACGATTTCAAAAGCCTTCGATTTGCATTAATGTTTGGTAATTCTGCACTTCGTTATCATATTATCTTGTGCAATTTTGGAAGAAGAATCCAATGTTAGTAAATATGACAATGACACAAGCCCTTTTTTGAAATTCGATAACATATATATGAAGAAGTTACACCAAACACTTTACGTTTCATAGGTGTCCAAGAGCTCCGATAACTCATCTTAAAACTCTTGACAATATCAGGTCTGTTTCAGGTCTTTCCACCTTGCATGGCATTTAAATTTCATGGCCATCACGGTTGCATAAATCAAAACAGGTCAGCTCTGAACTTCCTGACCATAACCATTTGCATCCTGATAATTCTGTTGCATGGAGGGGACTTCCTTGAAAAGAAAAAAACATTATCTTAATTTCCCCACTCTAGAATTGTTATTTGAGGCTCAGTTGTTAGAGCATCCAAGAGTCCCCTCTAAAATTCTAGTAATGATCTTTTGATTTAGCGGATGTATTTAGAACAAAGGACCTTCAGTTTTTCTAGGTATCTACTATATATTGCTGAAATAATTTGCCACTACTATGCCACTACAGAACTGAAAATCTATATGCATAAAACTGCAATTGAGGTAGCTCTTTTCAGTATTTTGAGTAGTAATTCTTTTGGAACTTCTCTCCTCAACATGCTCCATCACATTTGACCAGCCTTACCTCTGAAAAGACCAATGGATAACCATTTGGATCGTTACGTTGATTTAATGAGGGATATATTTTTCAACCCTCTCAATTGGATAAATGTATATATCACTTATTTGCTTGGTGGTTGATATCAATTCCGACAAATATGCTCAGCCTCGGTCCATGGTAGGTGCATTATCAACGCATATCCAAGTGGGGATGTTCCTAAAAATCATTTTGACGTTTACAAGTCGATTCGTTGAATCAACTAGTGCATTACTCTGATTCAACATAAGGGTTTACTAGGGGCTCTGCTGCTCTAACTCATCCCCAAGGAGGATTGCTGGAATCCTCCGGGTGCTTATGACAAACCCTGCTCGCTTCAGCTTCCTTCACATAGAAGACACTGGGTGTCCTAGGACAGTTGTTATAAAAATCTTTATATATATATAACACTTCCCTTCATCCGCTACCCGACTCTCAAGGATCACGTGATTCTTTCGGATCACTATGTGAAAAAGCTCTTCGCTCGCTTGCCCATTACAGTTATCCGTTTCTGCGTTAGAGTATAAGATTTTATTAATTACTAAAGAAATGAATTTAAATTATTTGAAATTGCATGAACTCCTAAGTAATTTTCATCACTTTCTACAATTAGAATCTCTGGTACCACAGATATATATAAATGTAGAAAGAAATTTGAAGGTAATATTTATAATTCATAATGATTAAAATCAATTTTATTTTCATCAATCAGAAATTTAAATCTTCTTGGAATACACTTTTGAGCATTTTTTCAAAGTTTATTTCAACATATCTAACACAACCAAAATTTCAAATATGCCCTCTATACCAATGAAATGTAAATCGAAAAGTTTTCCCAATGTATGCTATTCCAACAATTATTTAGCCATGAAAAGATATGTGTGCTTTTCTCAGAAGTCATTTGTTTTAAATCTCAGAAAATTCGTCGTCTTCTCGTAGTAAAGATGTAAAACAATCTTCAAACTTGGCTAAAAAAGGACGATTGTAACTTAATAGTGGCATGAAACAATACTCAAATTAACTTATTCAAATCACATAATAATTATTTACTTTTGCTCTTAAAACATATAAGATGGCTTTTACAAATTTACAAAATTGTTGCTTTTTTAACTAAAATTTACTAAATATGCACTTTACGAAATATTACACAGAAAAGCTTCCCACTTGTATACATGCTTATTCAACAATTATTTAGTCAAGAAAAATATGATGTTTTTTTCTCAGATTGCTAGATCATTTTGTGTTTAAATCTCAGAAAATTCTTGATCGTCCTTGAGAATTATGCCCATCTCACACCTTTTATGGCTAAAGAAGGACAGTTTAAAGAAAATGGTAGGCGTGAAACATGTTCTATTAACTATTTCAAAAATTAAACCATAATAATTATTTACTTTAACCTTGTATAATTGTAAGATAGCCTTTTCGAAATTTACAAATTGTTTCTTTTTTTAACCAAAATTTTAAATGTGCATTCTTTTCTGAATATTACACAGAAAGAACCAAAAGTATGCAGCATTATAATTCACCATAAGTCAGCATGTGAAATTCACTACCGTGAAAATATATCTGGGATAAAATAATAAATGCAAAACGGTGGCAAAAAAATCTAATTTCTCTATATATGCACGTTGCGAACAGTGGAGCTTGCCATCTGTTATCCGTAGGCAGCATACGAAAGTTTTTCTGAGTATAATTAGTTCTCTGGTATTCTGTAATTTTATATTTACACATGTAGTAAATAATACAATCAGTATAACAAAAAAAGCCTCTTGCTCGCCTGCCTATCAGCGGCATTTCTGGCCGATCTTCGCTGAAATCTTTCTCAAGGATTCCCTTGCACACTCTCTTCTTACGCAGGTGTATTCAGAAGTTCAAAGAGTTCATTTAAATACATAAATTCAAAAAGAAAAAAAGTACGACTTCTGTAATCCGTCAGATTACTCAGTTAGAAATGCTAAGTAAAACTGATCGTTGCCAAAGGGAGAAAATAAAAGGTACTTTTCTTTCCCCACGCGACGTTTATATAATATATATTAGTGTCAGAAGCAATTAAAATTTATTTCACAATTCTTACACTACTTGGCTTATTACTTCAGGTTGTCTAGAGATTGGGAAATTGCTAAGTGATTGTAAAATTATGTATTCATTGTAATCTATCATTTAGCTCCAATTTAAGCATATCACAATCTTTCACTCATCTCTGTAAATACCAAGAAATACTTATTGTCAAATAAACAACAAATGGTAAATTTAAAAATGCAAACCATAAAAGAGAAATGCTATCTGCTTTGATTCAGGGAGAGCAATCTAGACACGATTTCTATGATAACACATTAATTTTTTTAATTTCAGGATTTCCGAAATATCTTTTTTAGGTAATGAAAATTTTTTTATGGAGGATGAAAATTCATTCTGTTGGTAAAGACAAAATCAATTATTTGAAATAGGAATCATTCTTTATAACTCAGGTTTATTCTGCCAGGTGCAAGAATTCTGTATACAAACAGAAATCAATGGAATCAACACAAATGCTATGCTGCTGTGGGAAACAGTTCTGAGATAAAGCCTGGTGATTATTTTCTGTTTTCAACTATAGAAGAATGATTTAGAATGGCTTCAAATTTTAAGAAACAATATTTCATTAATTCCACATGCTGGGCTTGTCTGTCAGCGGATAAAGAATTAAAAAAAAGATAGGTGGATAAAAATTCAGAAAATATATGCATTAGAATGCATGCATAAGCTTCATAGGAATGACTGACTGGAAGAGTGAAAAGAATCGAACATCCATTTACTCAATTAAATCTTAACGATTATTATGAACACACTAGAAATGCTGTAGTATTTTTTTAGAAGCTGAAGGAAAGAGATATATTTTAACAAAATATTCTGATAATTTGTAAATTTGAGTGATGCAAAACTTTATATAAATTTTTTATTTCAAACACAACAGGTAAATGGTTCCTTACGTTGTTATTAACTGATAATTGTATATTGTTGTAATATAAATGTGTTGACAGAGTCAAGAATACTACCTAAATTGATAATTCGAAAGCAGATAAAGATAAAAGTTGCGTTATAGAAAGACAGGTCATTTTTTTATCGAAGGCAAAGAGATGTTCTTTCGCTTTCTTTCCCTTTTCGAGAAATAGAAGTTCATTTTCTTTTCGAGGAAGTCAAGACGTTTTAAAACATTTCTGCTTTGGTAATTGTTACCATTGTAAACATGCATTCCAGAGAGCACGCCAGGCCACACAGTCCCTTTATTCAAAATGGAGACACATCTTATTGTGAAGCGTCTGAAAACCAGGGTTGAGGAATATGTGATCCCGTTGATCCTTTTTACTCCGGACCTCCGATCTTCCTATCTGACGCGACTTTGTTCGGTGAGTCAGTCAAAAGCCGCGCACGACACCTGCCTCAGTACCATCCAATAAGTGAAAAAGTCCCTACCGTCAACAAATACACGCAAAATTTATTTAATACTGTGACAATGTCCTCCTCGTCTGACAAGCACTGCTGATGACGGAGAGCATTGAATAAGCTGAACCTTGAACAACATTTACTTCTAGCCATCTTAGTCAAATAAATAACTATTCGAAACATTCTCTTTTGTTTTCTCATAAAAATCGGTTTCTTTCCAATTCGTTCGAAGAAAACCTCATCTTTTAATTTTATTCGTTTCCAGATATTGATATTAAGTTTTTTCCTGACTTTGATCACCTAATTTATATTCTATTTCTTGTCACTGTTCTTGAGGTAAGATTTTCTATATTCTGTGTTTCATCAGTCATGTACTGCATTTGTAATGTATTTGTTTTCAGTTCTATCATTCTTTCTTTTCTATTATCATAAATTTT
Organism: Araneus ventricosus; assembly: GCA_013235015.1. Taxonomy (NCBI): domain Eukaryota; kingdom Metazoa; phylum Arthropoda; class Arachnida; order Araneae; family Araneidae; genus Araneus; species Araneus ventricosus. The sequence goes on from BGPR01000621.1 coordinate 177,509, forward strand.
ATTTTTGTTTATTTGTACACATTTTTCAAGATCACAGTTTAAGTTCTTCCAATTTCTTTTCCTTTTGTTTTCTGTCAAAAAGAAATAACATTTTTGTCTAAATTAAACATTTGAAATTGGATCATCGATTTCTTTTCTTACTTTATAACACTTTTCCTGTAATCAGAAAATTACGATTCTTGTGCGCTCTTATGTATAATTTTTGATGTTATTTTAAAATTTTTAAGTGCACACGTTTCTTAAGCATTATAAGTATTTTTATTTAGACTTGTAAGTCATTGAAAGATAAAAAAGTGCAATCTGATTGAAAAAAAATTTAATTGATTCCATTCCAAACCGTTTTCTAATGCGACATATAATTCCCGCTATCGCCAAATCGCAGATAGAGAGAGTCGAATCAGATGGCGTGATGTGTTATAGTGATAGAAATGATGGATGTCAAGGACAGCAGAGTTTGAAAACGAGCTTTAATGTTTAGAGGTTACATTATTTTTTTACTCAGTTTTTTCTGTTCTGGCCTTCTTGGGACGAAAAAGCTTCAAAATATTTTGTACTATTCTTATCTATAAATCTCTTTTATTCAAACTCTTTTAATCATCAGAGAAATTTAATTTGCATTATAATAAATCATTAAATATATACATATAATCTGAAGGGAAAAATTGTATCACTATTAAATTCCATAACTGTCAAGAGATGAACAAGAAAAAATTAAGCAGATTAGATTTTGAAAATAGCACACGCACAGAAAAAATCAAATAATGTATAAGTTTGGAAAATTAAAATAAACCTCAAAACTATTAACAGGACATGTTGCTTTTTTTTTGATTTAATGATCATAAAAATTTATATTCCTTTTTAATAAAAAAAGGAAAATGTTGTTCATGTTCTCAAACTTCTGCACACTTCAGCTTCGTATCGTTTGTCCTTTCCAACTCAAAATCTGATTTTGACGAGTTTTTTGAACCTTTATCTACTACTCAAATCAACTTTAAAGGCGATATAAGGATCAAAATTCTGAAATAAGGCAATTCTTCACTTTAATCCGCTTTCATCTCGAAGAAAGTTTATTCATTTACGGCATTCTTTAGTTTTTTATGTATTCCTTGCGAAGTCTACCCTATTGCAATGTATCCCATGACACGATCTTCAAAATCTGAAGATCTTCACCGATCATGGACCCGAACTAAACCACTTTCGTTAAAAAAGAATGTTTATGATATATATATATACAAACATAAACAAAAACAAAACAAATGCAAAACCAATTCTAGATTAGTTTTAATTCAAAATAATAGATTAACTTAAAGAAGTAATATTTCGATGAGTAAACTTGGAAATGGACATGTAAGATTAACAGTACCCAAATTAAAAAATATTAAAGAAAACTCTTCACAAAATGCGGTGAGCGTAATGCAGACATATATAACCGAAAAGTGAGAAGATATAATGAAAGAAGAATAAAAGCCACTACAAAAGAAATACCAAAACTAACAAAAAAGGAGACAGATCTGCCAACGTCGAGGATCTCTGTCAGCGTGAGAAATCCTGACCGTAACGGGGTATAGATCAATAATCTCAGTGTTTTCTAAATCTACAAACTCTAGCAATGTTAAACAAGAGTTTGTTTCCCCTGACGACCGAACAAATCCTCTTTGAAATAAAAACAAAGCTAAGAAATGAAGATGCGTAACTGAAAGAAGTAGAAATAGAAATGAAAATAAAATAATGAAAATAATGAAAAGATCGGTCCATTTAAGAAACATACCCAACCTCATAACCACGCAAAAGCAAAACAGAATAAGAAAAAAAGTGTCAAAACTCATCAGACTAGTAGAAGGGACAAAGGAAGGCAGTTTTTAAACGCAATGGTCACAAACCATGGTTTAAAAGTGCTGACGTGATCACCCATGAGGTGGTTGACAGTTAGTGACCCAGCAAGTGGAGAGGAAAATAATTTACTAGAGGTGCAAAGTGAAAGAGTCTTAGAAGCCTCTGTCAAAAGCTAGAAGTCCCATGCATATTTGAGATCAGAAAATGTGAACAATTAACCAAAAAATGAGAATCGACTGTAAAAAATACAAAAGATCAAGGAAAACAAAATAGAATAATGGCAAAAAATAGCAAGGTTTTTTTATACCTACAGAACGCTTTGTGGATGAGGTAATAAAGAGAATCGGAATTTCATTTGGAGTTCAGATTGTTGCTTTTATGAAAAAGTTCTATTTATATTTTCTTTGAGATTCAATTATTACAATCTTTTTACAATCCTTAGTAATTGTGTAATTATTGTGTTGTTTATTGTGTTTTTATTAGATCTTAAAGAGATATGCGGAAATTAAAAAGTAAACTGTATCATTAAATTTAAAACTCATTTTACTATATTAGTACTTGTTTTAAATTAAAATTGCATGGCTATAATATCAAGATCCAAGAAAAATAAGCTTTAATATAGTTATTGTTGGTTTTTGTATTTAATTCACTCAGGATAAATATCCTACTAACTGAAGAATCTTTAAAAATTAAACCAGGATAATAAATCTATATCAAAAAATTGAGATTTAGAACTGACAGTATCTGCTATAAACGTAAGAAAGGAATAAGATTTTGCAAATTAAGAAGAAAAACATGATTACAACAGGAATACTAATCTAATACCTTGAAATATTTTTAACATTCGAGGATGAAAAGTATTGAAAGACAGCAAAATTAATTCTGTCAGCCAAGCACCTTCTGGCATTCAAAAGATTTTTTTAAGTCATAATAATGACCATTAAGAGAAGCTATCTTTTTGAATTTATTGTGTGGAATATGACAGACTTATTACTGAAAGTCATATGTGTACTCGATTTGGTATTTAATTGTTCCTTGAAGTCATCATTTGTATTATTTTTTATATCCAAGTAAAATTTTCTTTTTCTCTATAAAGCTTTAATTTTCTATAATAATATTTAATCACCCCAGAAAGTAATGATTCTCAGCTTTTTCTGTAGGTATTTGTTTCATAAGTGTCGTCTGATTACAATGGTTGTTTGTAAATTTTTGGATGCGTTAATATATGGAAGTGTCTGTGTTGTTTATAAATGGGATGCTTATTTCCAACTTTTAGTTTTTCCTTTTGGTGATTTGATATTTAGATTACATATATTTGCTTGAATGTTTCAGAATTTTACAGTTGCTTATCAAAGATTCCAAAAGACCTAATTTTACCTAATAGAGGAAATTACTGACTTTGTCGTTGATTTAGACAGAAAGTTTTTGTAGGTTCTTTGATTTTCTTTTATTGTTTTAGATATATGCTTGTGGTACATAAGTATAGAAATTACTTACAGATAAAATCACTAATTTGAAATAAAAAGCGCCATTTAAGTCTGAAAAGAAACAAAAGAGAAAATCGAAATTGTTTGATTTGCCATAAAAACAAATAAATATTTTCAAGAAAACTTTTTTAAAAATTAATTACTCTTTTTATTCTAAAATATGGATTAAATCCATTTTTTAAAAGTATATGTTAATATCACAGTATATTTCAATAACTTATATGTATTTATATGATGAGGATCCCAAAACTCTCAAATTCTCTCATTGCAGAAGACAATGACAGATTTTCATTATATCCATGTTTTTACAAAAAGAGATTATAATTAAACCTTTCGACTTCCAGAAAGGAATGTCTGTTGAAGGATTTTACAGTTCGAAAGGCTCAGAGGAACAATCAAAGTACTTCAAAATTAGATTAAAAGTAAAGCATCAAGCATGGAATCTTTAAAGATATTCTATTCTCTGTACAACCTTACCTTTTTTATTTTTGTTATATATATATATACCTGTCTGTATATATATACCTGTATATACTTCTCTCCTACTATATCTTGTGAACACAATAAATGGAAGCATTGTGGGTGTAAATTTAACCAGCATGGGATATGCCAGAATAAGTGAAGATGGAATGAGTTCATGGATGACCAAGCTCAAATCAGAGGGAAGAAATTGTGTGAAATTATTGAATGGCAATTTAGTTTGCTTTCAAGCTTGCTGAATTTGTCTGCTGACAAGGTACAAGCTTGCATAAGTCTTCTTTCAATTATTCAAAACGAACTTGCAGCAAAACGCCCATTTCAACCTATTACAGATTCTCAAAAAACAGTAAACACAGCCGGGATGATCCGCGACCTCCCGAACTTTCAGCGGAGACATCAACCAGTGTGACAGTTGAACTCTGAGAAGATTGAACATATGCAGATTTATTTTTATTCTTTTCTGCTGGTTCATTAATTTTTGAGTTAGAATATGATTTGAGGGAATCAAAGAGAGGCGTTAAACTACATTTTGCTAGTGAGACAAATGTGAGTAGAGTTCCAAGTATTAACAAAATGGGACAAAATGTCTAGTTCTTATTGTTGTAATAATACTGACTGTTTTTCGATTTAATTTTGTTTAAAAGCATTAAAATTTCAACATTAAAAAAAACGATAGTTTTCTTTAAATTAGGTAAAAAGAAGGAAAATCTTTAAAATTTTTTTATAAAAAGTATTTTTCTATAGATATCATTTAATTTATTGGATATCAAAAAAATTACGGTCGAGATATGCTAGTAAAATTGGATGTTTTTAAAACCGAAGTGTAAAAATAGTATCTCTTTATTGTGCCTATCTTTTGCAAGTACATTAAGTTTGGAACCCCGCAAAAGGTAGCTTTCTTGTCACATCGAACTTATAGACTAATTCAGGATTTATTTTGCATCAAAATTTTGCCGCGACAAGAATCAGAATCAAACTTACTATAAACTTACATTGTATCTACGAATTTTTACTTATAATTTCGTTGAAAATGAAAAAAAATTCAAATTAGGCGAATGGCCATATCTGTAACGATAATTTTGTATTAAGCATTTTCAATTAAACTAATTGCTTGAAAAGGCAATATA